>JAVXUL010011320.1:0-12359 GCA_035590515.1 Trichilia minutiflora | reverse complement strand
TATACAATAGTTTTAACTTCAAATTTAATGCTTAAAAAAATAAAAAAAACTTTAAAATGTTTTATATTCCTATAGCATAATCTTTATTAGTCAATAGTTTGATTCTTAGATTCCAGTTATTTACATCTTACTATAATATAAAAATATACTAAATATAGTTTGTATTTACTAAAATTAATAATGCGATTGATATTTGTTTAAGTATTGATGAGTACATAAAAGTGCACATGTACTAACGTTAAATTTATCATTTTACACTTCAAAATATGAGTAACTCTCTCCATTTATGCATATTTCTAATCTTTGATGTAAAATTTATTTTGTTTGTAATTTCAGTTAATTTTGATTTTTATGTAGGGTATATAAAAAGACCATAACTTTTTATCCAAGAGAGCTATTGAGGTTAGACTTGATCTATTAAAAAGATAACTCATTGGGTTAAAACATTCATATTTGTCCCAACCATCAGTTTGAGCTTTAAGTTATAGTTTGCAAGCCATTAATCAAGTCTCGTTGCTGTTTTAGTCTAGCCCGACCTTTCTTTAGTAATTGCTTATAACTTTTGATAGAAATTTTAGATTAATCTGAGACAAGTGGCATTCGAAACAGGAGTCAAATATGTACAACTTTTATGCTGGCCACAAGGGCTTAATCATTGAACTTTGAGGTCATCCATGACGTTTTTGTGGCAGTCAGAATATTTCAACTACCATTTGTCAAAGTTTTTCACTTAATTGTCAAATATGACAACTACCTACTTTGACATTTAGCTCTCATGTTTGCCTATAAATAAGAGGCCTCTTTTGTGTTCTAAAAAGGTAATTGATGTATTAAAATTGGTTTATAATAAAATTCCATTTTCTCATCTCTATGAATTTCTAAAGTTCTAGTTAAGGTTAGGAGGTTGATATTAAGGATGTATGGTATATTCTTTAGATCCCATCTTTATTTTTAATGTTTAAACTCTTTTTATTAATTGAACATGCATGTTTTGAAAAATGTTTTTAAACATTTAAACTCTCTGATTTTTATATAAACATTTGGTACATTAAATGCTTGGAAAAACTTTATTTGATTTATTGTACACATATGGTATAAAAAATGCTATGAACATTAAATGTCTTAAATATTTTTCTTATATTTTTTATCAATTAATTTAAAGACACTCTTTTAATCAAATATTGATTTTTTAGAGAAAATATATTTTTCATGCATTAAACGATTTTTATCTTCTAATTGGGATAACTCTTTAGTTAATCTCAATTGAGTTAAATAAGGGATCTATTTTACTAACCATCACTTAAAATATCAATTTTAAAAATCTTAGTATTTTATTTTATATTTAATTTCTACTTGATAATTTCTTCTTTAAAATCAATCCAACATTTATTCTATTTTTTTATTGGATATTGGCTTGGATATAACCAATTGGACTCTTGAAAGAAACACTCTCTGTAGATACGACACTTAGACTTATCAGACTATTCTACAACAAGACTACCTATACTTGGATACAAAATCTGATTGAGATCAACGAATTTAGAATTCATACCTTTGCGTGTAGATAGATTTGAAGAACAACAAAATATAGATTCTCAAATCTATGCCTTTACAGTGTCTGCACGATATGAAGGAAATGAAATTGGAATACTAACGCCTTTGATTTTTCTTCTCTTTGTGTAGTTTGCTTTTATTATATGTTTTCTTTTCACATAAACTCGTAAAATATAATCCTACGCACTCTCTACCAAAAATATCAAAGTATGTCTTTATATAATGTAACTTTAGGATTTTTATCGATCTATTTTATTTATGTTTAATTAATTTAAACTTATTAATAACCAAATTTAGTTCATTATTCATATGAGTATGGCCTTACTCTTAAGGTCCAATTTATTTATTAAAGTTTAAACTAATATATTTAATCTAATTTTATATAATAGATATAGTTAAAATCCAATACCTAAATAACACAAAGATTCTTCAAAGTATGATAAATTTATCTCATGAATTTATGCTTTCATAATTGTTGATTTAATGTGCGATTCAATAGGTTCTTATAACGTTGATAATAATACTAAAATCTAATTTTAGTGTTATAAGGCATGAGCGATATCTTATAATACATTATGATTGTTTAAGTGATGAAAATGTGAATGATTTAATATCATCTTTATCTGTGATAAATATTATCATATATTTAAATCTCTTTGTCCTTAATATTTTAATTGAACATGAGATATGGAATGTGCTATCCTCGTAAAGTTCAATCTTTATAGTTTTTGATATCCTGATCATTTGAGTATGACCATGTATTTTCATAATCATACTCAATCAAAGAATTTAAAAATATCACTCCTGTTAATTGTTATATAAAAGGGACAAATCCTATTTTAATCAAACATTTCGTTCTACATGAGTTATGATATATCTAATTATTTTTTTTATAATCTATTTTATTAAATGATATTTAAAAATATCAAAATATATCATTCACAATATTATAAAATATGATGATCTCAAATCAAAGGATTACATATACTATTGTTACTATAAAATTACTCATGACACTCGTATAATAATTAATGTAGTATTCTCATAGAGAATGTTCACTAACTTAAACCCATATATTAATTTTATATTTCATATTATAACACATTTCATGTCATCATCAATTATAATAATACTATTCTCGATGTATTATATTTACCTTATCCACAATGATACTTTATTATAAATATTTAAAAATAATATTTAATTAATTAAAATTACTATTCTAACAATATTATTATATTTATTTAAATACATAAATATATAATAATAAAATAATTAATATATATATTAATTAATTAATTAATAATATCACAATATATAATAAATATCTAAAATCATCATTAAATGTTAAGATATATACTAACATTAAAACCAATAAAAAATGTGATTATTTTAAAAAATTCTATTTGGTCTTATATTTTTTAAAATCTTTATATTAATACACAATCTTCTTTGAATTTTTAATTTTCTTATTTGTTTGATTATTAACTATCATAACCTCAAAATTGATAATTGCGACGGCAAGCAATCCCCCAATTCTGTAACAATTGACAACAAAACAACTAAAAAACAAGAAACAAAAAACAAAAAACTGCATTAAGAAATAATAATAAATCCATCAAAGAATCCAAAAATGGTTTCTACGACAGATGGGATCAAATATGATGCTAAAATAAACTACATTGACAGAATTTTCAGCATACAACTGGGGATAATGAAACAATTGAAGTTCGAGTGGGAGTGTAAAACAATCTAATTGTAATCATTTCCTTTCTCGCCCGCACAACAAAGTAGAAATCAAATAGTATGTAACATTCTCCACTATATCAAAGTCCCCCATTAATCTTAGATCCCCTAAAAAGTGGAAAAGCAACCGCAAAACTATACACCAAGTTTAAGGAAAAAAAAAGAAAAGGAAACTAACCGAGCACCTCATTTTTAGGCCATCACACTAATAATCACTTATCACTACAAAACCACCACACACCACCATCAAATTAGTAGAGGGAACTAATATTTTTCAACACACGAAGGAGTTTTTGATGCACAGACATACTTCTTACTAGACTGGGATGACATCATTATTTGATGTATCTTCGCATCTCAAAATTATACCATCGAGACTAGCTGGAAAGATGCATGTTGCCCATTGCCATCCAGTTGCTACTGGTTCAGGTGGAGGAATGATCATAAGGACATTTTCGTTTCTTTGAACTATTCCCATCACACTAACTGTGCTACCTTCTTTAATGTACCTGCAAAAGCAGCAGTTTCAGTTTCCTACTCTCACCATCACAAGAGACCTACTTACACGAAACAAAAACAATGGTTAAATGTCTTGGTTGTCAACTATAAAAGTGTATAATGTATTTATACCACAAATATAATGAATGATGCACGTGGAGAGAGCAATTTACCCTTCTGTCAATCGCATCATACGATCATCACTTGAAAGATTTTTATGTCCCAACCACCTGATAAAATCCGGTGATATGACTTTGTTCTCTGGTTTGATATCAATAACAACAGAGTCGTCAACAAAAGGAGTTACCCTCGCACCACTTCCAGTCTTGACCAGTGCCCTCAACCCAGATTGGAAATCAGAGATGTAGAAGTCAACCACATGCCTCTGTCAAACAACACAGAGAAAGTTCAAGGGAGATAATAATACTGGAACCCCCAAAGGCAGGACTAATTCCAAATGATACAACGTGTCCATTAACACTGGAACACGAGACATGTCCATCTAGACTTTTCTAAGTTCTAACTAGATGATTACAACTTCAAATGATGATGAGCCAATTTGAGCATAAACTTTGTTCAAAGATCCTGCTCCTTTAATTCACTAAGCAAAAGAATCTCTTCAACTTCAGTTTTCTCTTCTGAAGTCAAAAAGTAAGAAAGAGAAGTGCTTTCCCTTTGCTCTTCAAAAAACCTCCAGAATAATGAAAAAGAGAACAGGAACTCAAACAATAATGAATAACCAACCAAAATCATGCACCCAGCATTTAGGGTTCTAACCTCCAATGACCTCAGTCCCCATGTAAAATGACGATGTTTAGGATTTGCTGGTTTTGAATCCCATCCTCGATATTCATATAAGCTTGTAGATGTATAGACACACCTAGGAACTCTTCGGAATGATGATTCAAGGGGTACATTGCCACAGGTAACCACCTTCAGGAATACACACAAAAAGGATCAGTACAACTTCTGCTAGTTGTCTGTTAAGCAAGCAAAAGGTTGAAAATAAAACCATGTGAAAAGCACCACCAAGGCCATGAAGTCACAGATATTAGAAGTATCTATCACAGAAATAAATGTTCAATTAGTGCCCATACAAAATTGGTAGGTCGGACTGAAAATTTAGCATACTTCTAATGCACTCCATACCCAAATACATAAAAGTACAAGCACCAGAAGATACCATCTAGCCAATTATTAAATATTCGACACAGTTTGCTTTGCGTTTTTCCATATCCTGTTTCAGTACATACTAAATAAGAAATAAAATCCTGTCTGTTCATAAACCTCTATTTGGGCAAATATACCCCACAATAATAAAAGAATGATGCAAAAATGACATGACAAGTTCACTATCTAAGTAGAACGAAATAAAGTACAAACAAGAAAATGAAGTAAAGTTGTCATTCCTGTGATCTTCTCACAGAAAATTGATGTTTATTGGTCGGCATTAAATTCTGACAGTTTTCCAGATAAAAATACAAGGTAATCCTTGCTTTTCCTTGGATTTGTTTTCAATATACTTTTTTTTTTTATGAGAAGTTTAAACCTAGACTGGACTGCAAACATCTTTATAGTTTGAAATTTTACAACTATTGCTTAACTTGAAGAACCAAATTTTTGATTTCACATGCTTCAAAATTAAAATATAAATTTGGATGAACTAGAAATATATCTGAAAATTTCATTCAAAACAGTAAATCTGTATAAGATAACCAGCCTAGGAAGTTAATAGTAATTATTACAGATAGTCAAATATAAAAAAGATTTTTGTACTTCAACATTTGATCATGCAATTTTCATTATTTTTATTTGAAATTTTGTTAATCCCAGGATTTGAGGTATTATTTACAAATAATCAAGGTTTATTATTTAGATATACAAAACTGCCACTATATCTCATTCATTTCATCCACAAAGTCTTGCTACCTATATAGTTGTTGTATAAAAATAAACTTCAGTCTGCATTTGCAATTTACAATGAATACAACATTTAATAGAATTCATCAAACATGCAGCTAACTTGGAGTATTCTACATAAACAATCAAATATTTGGGACGGACAGTATTTGTGAGTTATAAATACAAATGATTGTTGGGACATACAGTGATAATAGATAGTCGAAAATAGAAAGAGAATTGAGAAAACAAGCTAGAAACATTTGGAATCCGAGGAATTACCCACTCATTAGGATTTCAGAAATTTCTCTTAAGTATCAGATATATCACTCATCAAAGACAAGGAATCACACACAAGCATTAAGCTCAGAAACTAGTTGTTCATAAATTTTCTCCCAAAATATAACACAGCCGAAACAAGATTACCTGAAGCTACAGTAGTCAACAGCAATGTTACCAAATCTTCTCAAATTCCTTACAGGCAATTAACATTCATGATTTGCTAGAAAAACTGCAGTTAACAAGATCCTACCAGGAAGCTAGTAAATGATGAAGCCTTGAAGAAAATAACTGGCTCAGAGCTAATGCAGCTCACCAAGCAGTACTCGATGACTAAATACTGTCACAAAAGCCTGTGGCAAGAAGCTAGGAATGAGAAACTACAAAAACAGACCTTTATATCCCATTTCTGTTCCATATCAACCCCCAATTGGTTTTCTGATCTTTACACTTGCACAGTTCATCTGCATCTCAATTAGCTTATAATCTCTTTATATTATACCAAATGAGTCTTAAGACATGTAGATTTAACTTTTGACCTAAACTTTTTCTTTCTTTTCTCATATTTTCAGCTAGTTATGACTGCAGATTGAATAAAGATCATTTGAAGCTTTGTTATGATCGTGTATTAACCTACAAGCTAAAGCCAATTTCTAAAGAAGAACTGTGAAATTCACCATTCTTCTTTTAAAGGTATGAGCCACTAGGACGATAAAAAGATGTAGCTTAAATTCTATAAAATTATTCAACATTTCGATTAAGGCAGTTTATTCCATATTTGGACAAATAAATATGAAAATCTTTAAGAAGGAAGCTACACAAAGAGATTAAAAAGGAAGAACCAATAGAACCTGAAGGCATGACTGGTGAGAACCAATTTGAAGATCTTGAAAAACGAAAGTCAATAGTGAGAAGAAAACTTCTTGCATTTGACTTCAATCACACAATTTGTCATATAAATACAAGGTTATTACAATGAATTCATTTAGAAGTTATAGTACATGACCTCAAAAGCTAGGCTATACTTTATTACCAGTTTGTCATATAGTTTTACAACAATTTTTCAAAACCTTGTTGCAATAGATAAAGTTGATTTGAGAAAATCATAGTTACATTATCCTTATTAACCTTGGAACCTTTGTTCTAAACCTGAGTGAAGGTTTGTGAAATTTAGGATTAAAAATATTGCATGCATTCAAAGGTATTAGCTCGCAATCATTTAATTGTAAAATCAAAGATCTTCACTATTACAGGTCTTATAATTTTTCTCCTCATGGACAAAAATTGACCTAAATATCAACGTAGATGCACATGCTTAATTTAGTTACTAATTCTATGATCAAAGTATCTATATTATTTTCTTCCCTTCATTTTTGACATGTAAAACTTGTCAATGGCTACATGTTACTTTCCCTTCCCTAAAATATCTAGTCCTCACTAGTTCCTATATTTCTCTCTGCATGCAATGTAAAAATAACATGTAAAGATGTAAATATTTTGTGTAAGAAATAAGATGAGTTACATACCCCACTGAGCTTCACATATTGCCCACTTTTTGCAGTTCTGAGATCGGTATCAGGGTAACGAGCAATGAAATCTACAATAGCTCTTCTTCCCCAACAAGTATTCCAAATAAATATCGCAGCAATTGCAGCAAAAAGAACCATGACAACGATGAGTAGAATGGGATTATGGACAGCACCGAGAATAAACCCACCAGCAATGAATCCCATCACAAATATCAGAATCACCAACCATAAAACTGGCTTCGGAAAGTTCTTTCTGAATGAGTAATCATCCTCCTGTGTAATAGTGGTAACAGCTTGATTTTGTGCAATCGAGGAGCTATGCATTTTAAGTGATCCTGTAGAATCTAAAGAACCAGATAATTTCCAAGGTGCCCCAGATGAATTTAGGGGGCCTGAAGAAACGGGACCAGATGTGATGAGGCCTGTTGCCGGAAGATTTGGTGGAATAGGGCCAGAGTTTTGCCGTGTCACTCCACCAGATTGAGGGCCTGATGACTTCTTAATAGGCTCCCCATGTTTATTCAGTGGTCCAGAATTTGTCTTCTTCATTGAAGTGGAACCAGACATGCCTCCAGAAGATAGAGGACCTGAGACATTCTTGGCAGCACGACCTGCAGCATTAGGAATTGATCCTGAATGCACAGAAGCACCTCCAAAAGATCCAGTCCTTGACGAAGCACCGGTTATAGGCCCAGATTTCCTAGACTTAGAGCCATCCATAGGGATATCAAACATTTTACCAAGTTCTCCAGACTTCTTAATATCACCACCTGTATAAGGCATAGCTACTGAGCTCATTGTTGGACCCTTTTCTTTGGGCTGCTCAGGCCGACCTGATACGAAAAGCCCATTACTGAGCTGATGAGATGGGTACCTGGAACCCATCAAGCTAGAAACTAAAAGAAATCAGAAAATAACACCACCAAGTGTAAGCTGAAGAAATTGTTTGCCCTTCTGTAAGAAAGTAAGAGAAAAAGGTCAAAGTGCTTTAAAGGATTCTCCAAAAAAGCAAATTGGTTGCAAAGAACCAAGCATCAGCAAGTAAAAATATAATCCCTAGAACATTATTCAATTCATAAGGAAAAACTAGAAGTTAGAACTTGTATATTGCTCATATTTATTGCTTGCATCTGATATGCAGCAGAAGCACAACTAGAACAGAGAATCCAAATTCAGATGTCCTCTCAATTTCCAATTGAGCTAGGACAAATATGGAGGCTCCTCGGTTGCATAGTTATTAAACAAAGGAAAATTGTCAGATGCCAAGTTCAGAATCATAACAATATGCAGGTAAATAAGATAGCACAATTTACATCTATAGTAACCAAATGGCAACCTTTTCAGCTAACAAATTTACTGCATTTCCATAACCAAAGTAAAACAATAATTTTCAACGAAGCAACTAAAACTATTAAGAAATAAGACCAACCAAGTACAGATTTATTAACGAACTTTAAGCCTATTGCCTAACCCAACAAGAAGATCAACACAAACAAATGAGAATAAACCGATCTAAATCAAAACAATGAAAAACTGAAAAAATTATGAAAAATTTCTTCTTTCCTAAATAATCAAAAATTTCATATTATTCCCTTACCATTTCTCCCCAAAACTTCATATCACAAACCAAATTTCACACGAGATCAATTAACCTAGAGATCGTTCTTCCTCTAATTCCCTATACTAATTCTCACTCCCACTTTCCCACCAACTAAACATAAACTCCAACAAAATTTTCCTACTCTTCCTCAACCACATTCTTCCATCCGACTTTCCAACATGTTAAACACTAAATATATCCAATAAAAAAGAAAATAAAGCATCTAAACTCAATGAAGTGACGAGAAACAGTAGAGTAAAGTATACCTGAAAATCCAATGTGGGAATTTGTTGAATCAACAGAAAGACGTTGATATTGGAGTAATACTAGTTACGGAAGAGGCAGAAGAAGGGACAGTTATGAAACTGAGATCCCACCTGCAAATCAGTCGCAATCTTGTAAGAGCCGCAACAACTGGTGGGTTGTCTCTACCTGCAAACGAGAAAAAGACCACCCACTTCAGCTATCTATTTTTAATCTATAAATGAATAATTAATTAAATTAATATCATGTTTTGAAAGAAACTCTCACCTTTCACCTTCTCTCTGTCACTCTCTCTCTCGAACAACATGAAAGACTTTGAGTGAACTGATGCCGTTACGTGAAATGTCGTCCCTCAGTACATAATAACATATAACCCCCTATATTTTTATATTGTTTCAAATAATGAAATATACTTTCGTTTTGCATCAAGTGGAATTCTAGTCCATAATGTAATGACTACATTATCTTTCCAATTAGGAGTAAATAATTTTAAACCCATAAAAAAGCTCAAAAATCGATGGATTTAAAATTTGATTGATTGATTTATTGATATTTTTTAAATCGTTAATAATAATTTGAATTTTGAATTGAATTAAATATAAACTACTATATCAAACTGATTTAATTATATTTGGATTTCGATAATTTGAACCTAGAACTACTATATCAAACTGATTCAATTATATTTGGGTTTCGATAATTTGAACCTAGAGCCAAGTCATATCAATAAAATATGATGATTTGATTAGAAAAAAAATCCTAATTATTTCTTAGCAGTAGCAGTAGTAGTAGTAGTGTCTAATGACTCTGAACTCCAATGCTTGTCCAATGGTCTTCCTTTACCTGGTAGCAGACCTGAAGGGAAGGAAACTAATAACTTCATTCTAACTCTTCGTCACAACACATCTGAAGTCCTAAACATTCACACCTAAAAATTAAATTGTTTCTTTATATTGGATTCGACCTTAGTACTGCAATAACGACAAGGCTCTATAAGTTGAGTCGACAGAATTTCTATTTATTTTGTTTGATTAGATATTTATATTTGTTTTTTTATCCTACAATTGATTTCAATTGTTTTTTTTTTAATCTTGTTTAAAGTCTTTTTTACTATTTTTTAGAATATTTTTCTAATAATAATATATATTATTAGTTATATTAATTTATACAATAAATTTGTTTATATAATATTACTATTATTTTTAGTACATAATCTCTAAGTTATGGTTGATAATTTAAAAAAAAAAAAAAAACGAATCGAATCGAATTAATTTAATAAACTAAGAGATATGATAACTCATTTTTGTGCTTTGCTTTAAGATTTCGCAATATGACCTAAAAATAATAATTATAGTAATTGTTATTATCAATTATCATCAAAGTTTGAAGATTGAATGGCTTGAAATTGGGTGTTTAGTACAATTATAATTTGAAGAATGCAATAATATTTTTCCCTAATGGGAGGGTTCATATATTATTATATTTAATTTATTTAAGGTCGTATTTAACACAAATCATTTTCATGTATTACTACATGAATGATATATTTCAATGCATTTAATTTTATTCTAATAATCCCTATTTCCAAATAATTATAATACTTGCTATTTACTATAAAAATTGTATGCTATATGTTATATAATATTATTGACTTGTGAAACAAAAAACTGTTGATAGATGAAATTCTCCTGGAATTTCATGTATTACATTTGTGATATTTTGAGAATTATCTTTTAAATAATATACAAATATAAAAAATAATTAAAGAAATGTCAATTATTTGATAAAAATCTTTTGATATTTAGAACTAGTGAAATAAAATATTTTAGAGAAAGAAAATAAAATAGTAATAATTTAACTGAATACTTTTATATAATGATTTTTATAATCTTTTATAGATATTAGTAATTACTGCTAGCTTCTTACTATCTTATCATGTATGACTTTTGTAAAGTAGGTTTAATAGTTAATAAATTAGGAAATTTACACGTAATCCTACATATTATTTCTTAATCTCGTAAATCTATCATATAATCTAGGTGACTATCACCTAATATTGGGAAAATTATAAAAAGTGTCGCTTGTCCTTTCTCATCAATCACTTCTAATCTTTACATCAGATATTATTTAATTATCTCATAATAAACTTTTAAAATTAGTTTTAAAATTAAGTTTCTTCGGAAGGTGATTCTTGAGATTAATTTTTGAATTAGTTTTTTTTTTTGTGAAAGTCTTTAGAGTTCACCTTTGAATTTAACTTTCATCTTGAGACGAATAATTGTAACATTTAACTCAAAATTTATATCTAAGCTTGATAATATATTTTTTATCGTTGGGATGTATAAGTCGATTTGACCTTGAGATCATGATAAAATAATTATTAAATAAGCTCTTGTGCCTTGAAACTTTGCTTGATAAGACTATTTAAACCTTTATATTAGAATAAAGTAATCATATTATTAAGACAACTTCTTGACCTTTTATGTCAAAATAAAATAATCTTTTATCTAATTGTTTTTCATTATTCTTTTTGATAAAAATTAAGAAAGTTATTATGTCACGTTCTGAAACTAGTCCATCATGTGATAATCATCATGAATCCTAAAAATACACCATATTTTTTAGAATGCACTTCTAGAATCCGCAAAGTATTAGTATCCGTTTTCAAACTCATTAACCAAAAATAAAATGAATTAAAGGAAAATGGAATATTTTCAATCATACAAATATTAATCTGAGTATTTTTACAAAATACAACACATAGTACTCTTGACTAAGCCAAATATATAAAATGTCTTTTCTTACAAATTATTTTCTATATAGTGGACCATAATGTAAAAACTTGAGTCGAGTACCTGCAAACTTGTTGAATCGCCCTTTAGCTACGCTATACTACGCCCGACTACACTATCCTGAAATGAGAAAGTGAGGGGTGAGTATTTGAAAAATACTCAGTGAGTAGACAAATAACAAAACAGAAATCAGAGGCC
>JAVXUL010011299.1:0-12360 GCA_035590515.1 Trichilia minutiflora | reverse complement strand
AATTTTATTATTATAAATATATAATAAATATTTAATTTAAAAAAATATTTTTAAATATTTAATTAATATAATCGGGTTGATCCATTTAATCCGCGAATTAAACGAATTTGAGCTTTTTTATCCACGGATTAAACGAATCGATCCATTTAATTCATAAGCCAAAAATCATTGATCTTTAACTCTTTTATTTTACGAATTAAACGGACTAATTCATCGAACAGAACCCATTTTAACCTCTCTAGCAAAAATCTCATAACCAAACAATCCCTCTTGACTTTAGACAAAAGAGTATTCCGTTACGAAGATGAGGGCCGGTTTAGCCCCTAAAGATATGGTTCGACTTTTTCAAAATCATTCATATCATTATTTGGTGTCAGGATACAGCCTGCATGCAAATAGTTGTTTCGTACGAACCAATTAATGGATGGACTCAAGACACCGAAATGTTGATCTTCATGTCTGGGCTTCTCCATGGAGATTGTAGGGGTCACTTCCACAGTCCTAATTGAGCCTCTCCTTCTTCAACATCTGTCCCTTTTTCTTATACTTTTTCACTCGCCATATGACAATGAACTTCAAAACAGGTGACCCAAATCAATTATGGCGGACAGCTAGAAAACCAAGCTAAGATTACCATACTTTCAGCTTTATTTCTTTTCATAGCCTTTGAGCCATAATTCAACGTTTGTTTTCATGAGACAGAGGAATAATTTAGAAGATTAATGATTTCTTTATTCAGTGGAAGTATGATATTAAAAAAGTAATGCTAGAAATATAAATTTTTTATAAAAGAAACAAAAAAACTATAATAATATTATATTATTATCATCATCATATATTTTTTTATAAAAATAAAAAAATAATAAAAATATAAAGTATAAAGTATATGAGATACTTATTATCTCATAAGATAATAATATATAAAATTATTATATTAATTTATATAAATAATTTAAATTTTTATAATTGTTAATATTAAAAATGCAAATAATACTATACTAAATTTGATCGATAGAAACAAAGATTTAATTTATCCATTTTATTAAAAACAAGTTAATATAATTTCTTTGAGACATGGTATTATTTTTATAATCATGGATATAATTTGAGCTATGGATATTTTAGTTACTTAAGAGGGTTAAGAACTTACGTAATAAATATAAAAAGTTTACTTATATGCAAAGATATAAAGTTTTGGTACACGCGTGCAGTTTGTTATTAACTTATTATCTAAGACTCTAAATTATAATTATTTAGTCGATTATTTTATATGTATTGTCCATATCACTTAAATCAGTTTATTTTTTATATATATATTATAAAAAAACATTTTACATTATATAATTGAGAGCATAATAAGTAGCATGATGATTAGAGATTTGTAAGTGATGATTGTCGTTTCATTTGTTTTATATTTGAGTTTCAGGATTCTTTCTATTAAAATATTTAAAAAATTAAATTATAAATTTTATCTAAATTATCTTTTTGATATAATAGCTACCTCTGCATTATATAAAGTTAAATAAATTAAAATATTTTACGTTTAAGAAAAAAAACATTAAGAGCATAGTAAATATTTTTAAAGTTTTGTAAGCTGTTAGCATCATTCCAAGAGCTGAAGTGGTTACATTGAAAACACAAAAGAAATTAATAATAAATTTAATAAAATTTTTGTTAATGAGTATTTTTAAATTATTTGTTAAAGTTTTTAACATTTAACATAATAATTAATATATTATTGTATTAAAAATATATTTAATAAAAAAAATAATATATTATTTATAATATATTAAAAAATATAATTTATAAATATAAAAATTTTAATGAGTATAACCCTTAAGGATGGTCTGGGATGGCAATTAAATTTGTACAAATTTTGTGTCTCAAATTCAATTCTCATTTTAAGATTTTCTATATTAATTTTTATACGCTCATCCTGTATTCGTTTGAACGTTTTAATAATAATTAGATATAAGAGTTTTCTTGTATATAAAAATGATCCTGTGTTCGATTGAACGTATTAATAATAATTGAATATAAGATTTTTTTGTATATAAAAAAAAAATTTAATGAGTATGTATATATTAATTTAACAAATAAGGAAGATTTGGGTATATATTGAATTTTATTAGACAACTATAATATTATTTAACCTAATAACTTACGGGTCGTCAGCACCAATTGTGTTCGTGTTATCGAAGGCACCTCCTCTTTCTTTCAAAAGGATTCGAAGCATGTGAAGTCCTGCTGTAAGATTCTTCTCTTTGCATGAGGTTTAGAGGTACAAATTCTCTAGACGGTGTGATAATATTTTATGATTTTATGGTCAATATCTGTAACGCGTTTTTAGCCGTGCGATTTTGTGTGTTCGGTATATATAAAACTATCCTAAATTTTTCTCCTCAAAATACCGTTGAGCGCACTCCCGTTAACCCTGCTTTTTTAAAACATCCAGCGGGTCCATGGTTGTAACTTGTAAGTATTGTGCCCATACCAATTTCCTGTCCTATGAATTTTACCACAACAAAGCATGTCAAGGGCTACCTGCAATAGATTTCGCATGCCTTTCCGCTTCAATTTAATCAAATCAAATCAAATCGAATCGCTGAAAAAGTTAGTGCGGAGGTAAAAGCCATTTCGAAAAAGCGTTGGTTGCAGAAAAAGTTGATAGACGGTTCTATGTATGTATAAAACATAGACTGTATAGCAGAAAGAATAGGAAACAAAAGCAAGCACCTTAATATATAAGTTCACGTGAAACCCATTCAAGATATCAATGCCATAGCCTTTTGATAAAGGTTTCTGTCGTGGCCATGAGTTTTGGTTGAAGAATCAGATAAGATACCACTGGAAAATGCTAGAGAATATTTTTTACCTTTATTTATTTATTTTTTGGGTGGGATACTTTCCACAATTGATATAAAATAAAAATTTTAAATATTAATATAAATATAAAATATATGAAATTTATTAAAAATTTATGTTATCTAATATTTTTTAATTTAAATTCGAACCACATGACAAAACTGAACTACTCTTAATCTGAATAGTTATATTTTAACAAAATATTTTATTATAAAATACTTGTAATATATTGACCATTAAGACGACTAATAGAGATTAATAGAATAATAATAATAATAATAATTTAATACTTGTCTAGCATGTCCACATTAAATGTATAATTATCCTAATAATTGAATCTAAGACTTTTATCTTTAACTGTATAAAAAAAAATACAGCAAGATGGTGTTACTCTAAAAAAATAAAAATATAATGATACACATTTAAAATTGTGTTTATATCAAATATTTTTTAACGATGATCTCCCTATATTTAAAATTTTAAATTAAAATTTAGAAAAATCAACTATTATATTGATACAATTTAATTGTTGAAATGTAAATTAAAAAATTTATATTTAATGCTAACAACTTAGCATTCATATCTATTATTAAATTGTATAAATAAAAATTTATGTCTAAATTTAATTTTAAAAAATCTCACTCTTTTCAAAAGTATTTTTAAATTAAGGTAGGTTAAGTCTAAGAGTACCAAATTTATTGGTTACACATTTATATTTCGAGTTTGATTGAATACTATTTATTATTGACGAAATATAATTAGAAGTGTATTTTTATTTTTTTACAAAATATTGATTTAAAATATTTTATTTTCTTTTTAAAAAAATAATACACGCAAAAAATACAAAAAAATAAAAATGAAAACGAAATTTAATTTCAATCCTCATTTTATTCATAGATACTGTCATACAAAATTTATTAACCAAAACAAATTAATATGAGCGTGGCTCGGAAGTTTTCCTATTTTTTTTTTAAACCAATAATTTTTAATAAATATTTTAAATAGTCGAAAATTTGGATCATATATATTATGCTGGTTAATTAAATTTAAAAAGAAAATAATAAAATTAAAAAAATTCAAAAGCAAGAACAAATTCCCTCCAAACGATTGGGTACAACTCACAACGAAAGCAAAGCAGCCACCCCGCCAAAAAGGCAAACCCGACGACTGACGGAACTAATTTGTCTGGCAGACAATAAAATCCTTCCTCCTCCCTATAAATACCCTCGCGATTCTCATATTTACTTAAAATCTTTCTAATTCATTTATCTCAACTCCTATTCTCTCTAATCTCTCTACAATGTCCTTGCTTTCACCATTCAACGGTCCAGATTCTTCCATCAACAATATTCAGGTCAGCTTATCTTTTGTTTTTATTCTCTCTAGAAATATCTGCATACATTTGAAATTAACTCAAATTTACTGCATTGAATTTGAATCTGTTACTAGCTAATCTCGAAGATTTTTTAGCGTTACTTGTTTCGATCTGTGTTGAAAACGCTGATTTAGTTGTATTTTTTGTCTATATACGGGATGAACTGTATGTGTTCGTTGTTTGGCAAATTTTGTTTTCCTGGGTGTATGGATGTTGAGAAAAGTGAAAATAAAATAAAATTATGAATCTCTCTTATTTTGAGGTATGTTTGAATGCTAAGAAACGAAAGAAAGTTATGAATCTCTTGTTTATCCTGGTTAAATTTTCGGAATTGGGCTTTTTAGCTGTCTGAATTAAAAGAAAATGATATGAAATTATCCAACGCTAATTTTGTTGTTGTTTTGATCAAGCTATACTTAATATTTTAGTAATTCGGATTTCGTTTCTAGTCGAAGCAGGATCATCAGGTGAGTAGAGTAAAATATGAGGAAGAATATTTATTGTTTTCTTGAATGATTTTATTATGTTTTTAGAATCATTTGTTTCTGCTTTTTGACGGTTTGATTCAGTGCGATACTTTGAAATTCAATTAGAGAAGTATTGTTTTCATTTAGTGTTGGGTTGCTGAGAAAACTGGAAAGAAAAGCGAAGAAAATCCTAATTCTCTTGTTTATTGTGGTTCAAATTTCTATTCTAAGGTTTTCTGGTCTAGCAAATGAAAAATGGTATCATTAATTTCAGTTTATTATTTCCTTCTTTCTGGTCTAGCTTATGAGCATTATGTAGAAGCTTCAATGAATCTCCTCTGAATCTTGAAATTAGATCAATTTCATCTTTGGTTTAGCCGGCAATAATTTCTCATAATGTCTTAGCTTTAAATTGTATACACATGCAAGGATTTCAAGTCAGTTAATTAGGTGGATGTTGTGTTACTGGGTTGTGGTGAAAATTGTGATGGTAAGCTGCTTTCTTACTTCAAAACAAAATAGATTAGATAGAAATCGGTTATTGACTAAGTTCCCTCCCAAGATAAAGAAATTGCATAATATAGTGAGCACGCAATCTATTTAGTATTTTAGGCAGTCTAAAGTGGTGACGCACTTTCCAGGAGGTGAAATTAATGTGAGACTTCTCTTGCACTTGCTAGTTATAAATTATTAATATTGCTCATTGACTGGCCATTAAAATAACTTTTATTTAGTTGTATTGGTCTCGGTGGATCTTTCTTATTGGTAGCCCAGATAATCTTTCTATTGATTACTTGTGTGCTTGAATAGACCAGTCTCTCTCATGAAGTGCTAATAATCTCTGTCTACTGATGTAAGCAAGCTATGGTGTAGTTTTAATGGAAGCTACACTGTAGTTTTTATAGGCTTATATTTTCGGTAAATTCTTATTGACTAAAGGTTTATTCAGTCTGGTGGATATGACCCATGGTAAAAATGGTAGTTTAGTAACTTCCTGTGCAGTGGTTCAACTCTTGCGGTATGGTCTGTCCTTAAAATAGTTCCCAGCGCTAATTTCTGATTTGCCTATAGGAATGGTATATTCACATACCACTAGCATGTCTGAGACTTTCTTATTGAGCAACTTAAAGCTTATGCAGTGTCTGGAACTGAGATTATGGCTTAATTAAGGCTGGAAAGATGCCTTTTAAGTTGGTTTCTACGACAATTCCCGAATGTTCATGAGACTTCTTGGAGGTTCGGCATCCTTAGTCTTAGTTGCTTCACTGGTTTAGTGTAGTGTCTTCTCTAATAACTTCATCAACTCTGTCGTTTAGTCGCCACTGGTATATATTTTCTGTTTTGCTCTTGTTGCTGCATTCAAAGTTAAGTCAATAAGGTTGTATGAAGCTTTAAAGTTCAGATGAATTGCCCACTATGTGTTGTGTTTTTTAAAATAAATCAATAAGGAGAACATACTTAAGATTACGCCTTACTTTTCTCCTCCAATTCCTTACACCTTGTTGTTCAGAAAAACTACAGTTTTAGCTCTCCAATCCTTCTAGCTATGGTATGTTTAGGTAGTTTTTGTGTTAGATGCTTACTAGTCTCACAGCTGATGTCTAAGTAATTTGCAACTAGTAGCGATTGTCAGCAAATTTGTTCAGTGTGAAGATGTGAGAGCATATAAAGTCTGATTCAGTTGGTTAAGCATAGTTGCCTTGCACTAAAGGAAATTTTTTTTCTCCCTTCAATTGTTCCGAACACATTTATTTAATTCAGCAAATCCTTTACATTTTGACTCATCCGCAAAAAGTCATTTATTGTACCATTTCATCAGTCGAAATTCATTTATGCGAGTCTTCTTGAATTTTTGGTTGTGTAATGAAACATGTGAAATTTTTATGTTTAATTTTTTAAAAATAATGTGATATATATTAAGTAGCTGATAAATATTTTTATAAATTTTAAAATTATTTATTATATTGTTTTTTTACTTATTTTATAAACGTCAAATTATTTAAAAAAAATTGAAATGGTTAGCATTACACTTTACCATTTATTTTAGAATAAATCGAAGTTCAGAAATGTCTGGTCCAGACTTGAAGATTCCACCATAGTTGACCCTGAGCAAGAATTGTAAGGTGAGGGCAACGGCTAATGGCTATGGTGGTGGTGTTATTGTTATACAGTACGAATTTAATTTTTTTAATATTTAAAAAAAATTATTATATTTTCATAAATTAAAATTATAACTTTATCGTAAAAATTAAGAAGTATTACTAAAAATTTAAAGAGAATATGCCGCACAAATGTTGTACTATGGCATGATCTGTGTACGAAAAGAATTTTCTTCCCAGAAGAACTGGCCAGATTGGACAATTAATTCCATCACGTTCAGTAGTCCGCGTGAGAATATATTTCATAGTGGACCCATAAGATAAGATTGTGGGCACCAACCCATTCTGCATGCGTGACAAACATTGGCTTACTGCAAATTTTCAGTCCACTGTGTAACCTTCACGGGCTTTTTCCACCATAAAACCCAATTACTCTGCCAGACGTTTAGCATGGAAAACATCAAGGCTGCATGCGATTCTTTCCTGTCGATATCTGTTTCTGTTTCCTGTGTGCTTTGGCTTATTCACTCGTTTAATCACGTATAATGGTTCTCTGTCACTTCCCCCTTGCATTTTGCATTTTATATGGATAGAGAGGGCCATCTCTCTTTTCATTCAAAAGATATTTAAATAGATATTTCTTCTGCCTTTCGTTGACGTCATTGTTGAAGACCAAAAGCTTTCTCTTCCTTCCGGATTAAGCAAGTCAATAAAGGTGGAGTATTCTTCTCTCTTGAAATCACGGTATGCTCATTTCTTATCATATATGATAGCAAAATATAGCGTGGTTAGAGTTAAAACTGCTTTGTTCATGCATATCCTGGATTATGTCTCGCTCTAAATTGAAAATTGTGCTTGAAAGTATGTATATATCAAACTGTCATGAAAAAATATGAGAAAAAAATTGGGAATAGAGGTATTTTATATATCCATATGACATCTTTAAAAAGTCCTTTCATCAGGAATTGAGTAGAGATATATTTGCAAGTCATCTTCCGTGTAAGGTCCTTAAGATATACGATTGCTTTCTGAGCTCTTTGTCATCCTTATCTGATTTCTAGTAATAGGAGATTAGATTAGAAACAGTTGCATTTCTGCGCAATTGGGTCTGCCTCTATGTTGTTTTTACGTCAAGAATCTTCTTTGGTCAACATATATGGGTTGACCTAGAAAGGGTTGCCGTGATGAGAAAGTAATGTAATGTTGCACAGCCTGAGAAATGTTTTCCCCGTTTACTTCACCTACCTCAGGCTATTTAATTTCCCTTGAGTACCAGCTTTTTATTTTTATTTATTTATTTATTTTTGGCAGTTTGGTTCTACCACCAAACGGCGCACTTAGCACCTCACTTATTAGGTCATGGGATGTTAAGACTCACTAGCTTTGCCGTAACATTCTTCATAGAACTTGTAAATGCATTTTATAGAATAGATTTTCTTAATCTATATCCTCACATCCTACTTTAGCAAATAAAATGCATCTTTTTCTGGGTTAGAGACCGCTCTTCTCTTATTTTATACCTTTTTTTTTTAAATATCCAACACTTCCTACAATTATAAAATTACTAAAAAAAATTCTCTCATTATAGAATATAAAAAGTGTTACACATTTTAAAAATCGTCGAATATTGAGATATTAGGTAAAAAATTATGAAAAACAGCAGTTTACCCTTTTTTAAAGCTCCTATAACTTTGTAATCTAACCCGTTGTGATGCATCAATTGAAAGAAATATGCATGTTGCAGATGCATTCCTTCTTGTTTATCTGCTTTGTTTTTTCATATTTTCCCACAATTTTCATGGGGAAATAAGAGGTAATCCACTACCTGGAACCCTAAGGTGAAACCAGTGGCTTTGCATTTGGATTAAAGATTTTAGGGCACATAGAAAATTTTAATGGAGAGTCAAACTAAAAATTAGTGGATTATTCAGTGCACTTGTTAATATTTTTATACTTACTATTTATAATAATATTTAATATAATAATTAATAAATATTTTTTAATGAATTTTAGTATATTATAAATTATGACTTATTAAATATAAATTTTTTAATAATTATTCTAACAGCACATATTAGTGAAACTTAATTAAAAATTCATACTTAAATTTAAATCTAAAAATTTAAGTAAAAGGGTGTTTCACTCCGTTTGAAAAAAATAATTAAAAAATACTTTCTGATACTTTGTCAAGGCGGCAATACGGGTAGGAGACACCCAGCGTCAGCCCATGTGTCCACATTACCAAGTATGGTTATGCTAGGTAATGTATATGTGTACAACCTTTTGGTAAGAATAAGGATAAATTTTCTCCCTTGTCAACATCAAATATTGACTTGTAACATATTTTAAATAAAATTTTAATGTAATTTTATTTTTTAATTTAATCAAATAAAAAATATGAGAGATGTATTCTATGTATTTGATAAAATTTTTACTTTTTTACTTTAAAAAAATGGAGAATTTATGCGTAAAATCCTGAGCTTATATTTTATAAATTAATACAAAATTGAATCATAATGTTGTAAATAAAGGAAGAAATAATTTCATCTATGGAAATGAGGCCTTTTCTTTATTTGTGGTAAGTAAAGATCCTAATAAACAGAAATATATACGACAATTGACAATGAGAATATTATTGTGAATCATGAAAATGGTAGTTGCAAGTTGTGAAAGGGATTTTTGTCCTATTAAAATATTACATGCATTATTTTTTTCCCCCTATAAACTTGTGATGGAGAATTGACAAACGAATATAATTTGGTAATACTAATAATATTTTGCATGGAGCAATAAATAACAATAACGGGGTCTTGCTTTGGAACAGTCAATTGTACAGTATAATTTATTTTTTATTAAAAAATTTAATTATTTAATTCTTAAAATTTAAAAAATGTAACAGAAAATATGAAATATTATAATAAAAATAAAAAATTATATCTATAAATTTTATGACTATTTCCTATGTTTCAAAGAAAATTTTAGAAAGTTTCTTTGAAATTTATAGTAGACATGGACTTACTGGTATTTATTTAACCTTTGAATTAATGAAAAATTAAAAAAAATTGAACATAACATTGAAGAATTTGATTCTTATTATGCAATATGTTTTCTTTTCAAAACAAAAAAGTTTATAAATTTCAATATTGATTGAATATTAAGACTGGCTACAGATGAGTAGAGCTAGTTAATAATATTTATAATAATAAAGAATATTATAAAAGACATTTCATAAATCTAATTAACCACTTAATTTCTGTCCAGATGTCTATAATTGAAAAACAAGACCGTCTTCCTCTCTTTTTCTCTTGGATCCAATTGAAATTGTGTGCAGTGATGGACAATTAGAACAATTATAAATTCGAAAATGAGGGACAATTAGAACAACTATAAATTTGAAAATGAGGCCCAGCAACACTAATACTAAAAAAGAAGGGGCTTTCTGTTATAACTTTTGACCGTTATAATACTACCGCAGGTTTTTTTTTTTTTTCGCGGTTTTGCCGGTACTGTGTGGAAATGTACTGGCTATCATTCTGGCTTCGAAGTCCAAGGGATTTACTAATTTTCTCCTCTTTTTCTTTTTGGGTAAAATATAATTGACTTCCTTTTATCTTTTTGAACACAATTTTTTGTTTATTTGCATGGCTGTAAGGCTTTATGTGCCCTTTAAAGCTTACACGAGAAGCTTGTTGTTCCCCTCTCTTTTTCTGTCTCTCTCTGATTCTTCTCTGCCACCCAGATTCTGGAGGTTTCCCTGTTCCATTCTCTCGCCCTTTTCCTCTCTTCTCTCCCTATCTTGGTGGCTTAATGTTAAGAACCCATCAAGCAACTTATTAGATCAAACAACAGTTAGAATAACCTTTCATAAAAGAATCTTGGTTTTTCTTCAAGGGTATGGTTCTCTGGAGGTGGGTTGTTTTTATTGTTTAACTTGTGCCGTTTCTATTTCTTGTTGGACATGAACTATATAAATAATGTCTTTTTAGTTGAACTCACTACACTTTCAGTGTTTTCTTTCGTGCAATGTACATGGTTTTTCAGTTAAGTAAATCATTAAATAAGAGATAAAGTAGAGGCCTCTATTTATCATCGCAGTAACTTCTATGGATTTTATTCTCTCTGAATCTCCTACTTACCATTATGTCTTTCTGCATTTTCATTAGTTTTTTAGATATTAGGGCGACTTATGCATATCTGTATGCAAGTTTGTGAGTGTGAGCATGTATAACATTGGCTTAGGCAATCAGAATTCTATTGTAGATCATGTTTTGTTGTCTCCTGCAAATCTGTGGATCCCATTCTCTTCATTATCTTCTTAGTTGTGGCTTCCTGTCATTTTGTTTGTATTCTATTTGACGCATTTACTTTCGATAGTTATTCATTTTCCTTGTAGACATGTGAGGAATTTCAAATTGGAGTAAAAATGTGAACCACTTTTTGTTTAAAAGCCAATGGTGTCATGGAATTTATCTAGTTAATATCCAATAAGTGACATTTGGCGCTTTGCGTGAATTCTTATAATTGCTGAAGGCTTAATTTACCTTAATATATGTAGGAGACACAATTGTTTTGAGAACTCATAAATTTGATATTGGCGGTTGGTTCTAGAGTGAGCTTATGCCTGGAAATAACTACAACAGTAGTTCATCCTATATTCCACCTGACCGTGTTACACGTCTCTTAAGGGAGAAGAAAGAAAGAGATCTAAGGAAAAGCAGTAAGGCTTCCCATTCAAATGATGTGACCGATAATAATGGTGGGAGGGAATTATTTGAAGATGAGTTGTGCTTAAGAGATATTGACAATTTGCGGCCCTCCATTGTCGAGCAAGACTTGGAGGGGCCTGCAAGGGCACCAAATGAGGGATGTGAAAGGCTAGATGGAAGGCCTTTCAGCAGGCAAAGACTTTTAGTGGTGGCCAATAGGCTCCCAGTCTCTGCTGTCAGGAAGGGTGAGGACTTGTGGTCTCTCGAGATAAGTGCTGGGGGTCTCGTCAGTGCCCTTCTGGGTAAGTAGTTTAAATTGTCTTTTGTTTCAAATAGATTTTGATATTTTTTGTTTATCTTATAATTTTTTAATTGAGAGTGTAAGGAGGTGAAGCTCTGTAGTATTTAGTTATTTTAACTCTATTATATTTCATGTTTTCACCTGAAATGATGTTCTATATCGATTATGGATGAATTGTGTGAAGGTGTGAAGGAGTTTGAGGCGAGATGGATTGGGTGGGCTGGTGTGAATGTTCCAGATGAGATTGGACAGAAAGCACTCACTAAAGCTTTGGCTGAAAAGGTATAAATTTTTGTCTCAAAAATTGTTTGGCGATTTAGTCTGTTCATCTGCACAATTCCATGACTCTAAGATTGATAATTTTATTACATGAGTTGTGATGCCAATATCGTTTATATATGATAAATGTGTAGAGTACTTGGACCAACTGATGTTTTTGGCATCTATGGCAGAGGTGTATTCCTGTATTCCTTGATGAAGAGATTGTTCATCAATACTATAATGGCTATTGCAACAACATCTTGTGGCCTCTTTTTCATTACCTTGG
>JAVXUL010011288.1:0-12360 GCA_035590515.1 Trichilia minutiflora | reverse complement strand
TAAGAAGGATTTGTTTGGGTTTCTCTTGACCCGAGAAAAACAAAGATTTTAGTGATCCTCGGTGTGTGTGGATTCACCCGAGAAGAGTGGACGTAGACGATCTATCGAACCACTATAAAAATTAGTGTGTTCTTTAATTTCTGTCTTCATATCATTTTTTATTCATCTCTTGCATTCACGTAGTTCATTTTAATATTTATTTAAAGTTCAAAATTTTAATTTATCCAATTCACCCCTTTCTTGAATTGCGTCAACTGAGACTTCAAGAGCATGTGAACTTGAGGCCCTAGAACTTCTCTACCTTGTTGGCTGAACAGCCATCCAAGGTCCAAGTTAGGGTATTCTTGGAGAAAGAGACGGCTAGTCAGGTCTAGGCCATCATTCACCCCTGGACATATTGAGACTCTAACTAAGCTAAGAACTCTTTCTTCTCCTTTTTCAGTGCTTTCAAGAACCCTCGCGCCTCCTTCAACTCCTCCTTCAAAGAGCTGCACTCCTCCAATAACCTATTTACATCATTTGTGCAGGAGATCAGTTGCTCTTTCAAGCGTTCCTCTTTTGACTTAAGTGACCTGCATAGGTCAGTCAGCTTGTTATGCATACCCGTGAGGCTCTTCCTCTCCCCTTCAAGTCAATCATTATCTATAGTCAGTGCTTGGGCTAGGGCCTTGATAGACAAGAGCTTGGAAGTTAGGCTCTGCCTCTCTTTCGTCCATTGAGACCTTTCACCCTCTAAAGCGGAGACCTTGGCCTTTAATTCTGCCTTCTCCTAGGTCGCCTCTTGTAGAATGGCATTCAGTTTTTTTTGGGCTAGCCTCTCCAGTTTCCTGACCGACTTAAATGCCCACTCTCAGACCTTTATTGAATTCTTGAAGTCCTCCATGAATAGATTCAACATGAATGCATTCTACATAAAAGAACCAGATAAGTTAGTATCTCAGGCAAGCAATGGAATGGTCCTTCTCTGGTACAAAAGATAGGGGTTGTAAGAACTTACTCTATGCACGTACATGCTCAGACTATCTAGGGCCTGCAACGGGAACACATTTGACATGGATTCATCCCTTCGGGGAGAGATGACGCATCTCACCCCATTTATCAGATGAAGGAGGTGGCCAAAATCCTCACTCTTGCCTTTTGCAAGATTCTCCCATTGGATCCCATCCTTCTCCATGTCGTTATCCTTTGAGGGGGTACATCATCTACATTCTGATCAACCACGTCAATGTTTTCCTGACCCCGACCCCTATTTTTATTTACACCAACTTTTGTGGCTTGGTCTTGATTCATCGCTCTTTTTCGACCAAGTTGGCTCTCTTGGCTCTGCCCAGGGGTGTCCTGCATCCCCGACCCCGTCGCTTGGGAGACTGATGCGCTCTCCTCTTAGTTGGGGACCCTTGTCTGTATACTAACTAGAGGAGGAAGAGGATAAGGATGGTTAATTTTCTTTTTCGTCCTCCTCTCAGCTTGATCATCCACCATAGGCCTTTTGCCTTTATCCTTGGCCTTAGGAGGATCGCCCCCTTGTGGACGCCTTTCTTCCTCCTCATTTTGCTCCCTGATCATTACACCCTTTTCTTTTGGGCGCTTAAGCTTTTTTCCTCCCTTCTCAGAAGCCTTTTTGGGATCCTCCTTCACGGACCTCTTTCCTTTATCCTTAGAGGCCTTAGTTTGGGCATCAGTGGTTTGGGCTACTTTGGATCCCCCTTTAGAAAGCAGCCCCTTTAGGATGTCGGCCACTCTTTGCCTCTTATCTAATAGGGACTCTTCAGTTCCAGTAGCTGCAAAAGATCCAAGATCCTGGTCAGAAACGACTTCTCAAGAATTCGTTAAAGCCAGTCAAGAGAAAAAGCTTACCCTCGTTCATAAGAGCCCTAGCTTTTGAGAGCTCACTTCTTGTTATGGCCCAAGACACTAGCCGCGAGTTCACCAGGCTCTCCCTGCTCAAGAGCTGCCTAACATCCGTGGCGACTAGATCCAGCAACACTCCCATAACTCTGGCCAAAATGTCAGGCTAATCTCTTTCCACATCTGTATCAAAAGACCAGTCAGTAATTGGCATTGTCAAAGTAATTTATTCAACAAAGTGACTAGATATTTGAGGTTATACATGTCTCCTTGAAGGTGGAAAGGATCGGGCCCTGAGACTATCCATTTTAATCCCCATTGACAATGAATCAGTGGTCCTTCCAGTTCTTGTTAAACGAAAGGTTCCCCTTAATCTTCATCTGGTACCCCTAATGTACTTGCAAAAAGTACCACCCAAGGTATTGGCTGACATTCTTCTTGAGTATATAGAGATGCAGCACCTCATCGGGAGTGAGAGCAGACAGTCTTGCTCTGGCTTTTAAGACAAATAGGCCGCTCAAGATTCTCCAGCTGTTCAGAGTGAGCTGGTATAGGAGGATTCCAAAATCTTTAAAATCCTAACAAAGTATCACTGCAAAGGGAGATGAGTCCCGAGCAGTAGGTGCTCCTCATTTGTGGCCATCTCCCTGAGAACCAAAACGCTCAAAACCTCATGGGTTTGCGACACCCTGAGTTGTACGTTGTCAGGAATCATGAATAGTAACCCACAAGCATGAAGGTTTGTCTTGATTACTATAGAGGGGTATCAGTCAGCCTCATTTAGGCTCCTAGCCCTTACCTGCTCAGGAGCCATTCTGTCTTCCTCACTCCATTCATAACTACGCAGGGGGTCTCGTGCAGACTCCATCCCCGATCGAGCAGCATCCAATGGGTTTCCTTTGTTATCCATTGCATGTTTTCAACCTGCACAAAAAACTCACCACAAAAGTTCAAATCTTCACAATAAACAAGAAAAACACCCAAAAATCACGTTCTAAAAAAAAAGCATTGACTTGCACTCCCAAAAGTCCCCCAAATCACCCAACAAAACAAGGGTGTCAACCCCCCTCTCCATAACCGAACTCCACAGAAAAGATTTAGAAACAGCAAAAAATCTAAAACATACCTTACAAAATCACCAAAATGAGATGTGGAGAAGAAAAGCTTGCAAGAAAGACGAAGAAGAATAGTTCACCTACAAAAACACAAAGCAAACAAGAAGAAGAAGCACAGCATAGCACAAAGAATGCAGAAAGAAATGAAGAGGGCTTCAGGGCACCAACGAAGGAGCAACTAGAACTCAATGGGACCTCAGATCTTGATCATCAATTTTTGATGGCTGGGGAAAAGCTACATGTCTAAGCCCCATAAATGATTTTGTGATTCGATAAGGATTTGATAGCTAGCCTCTTGTGTCTTGACATTTGGACTTTTGGGAATTTGACTTTAATATCACGGAACTCGAAGCGGTGATAGCTTTTGAGGTGACAGTTGAGCAGTTCACCTTTAATGAAAGTGATTATCGAGAAGTCAGGATAAGACAGATTATCAAAAGCCCTCAATGCATAGGCACACTGATTGGGATACACAAAGCTTCCTGACAACTTTTCACCTCTCTCTGATTTTCAAGAAGCCATAACCCCGCAAACAGACCGATTACTGAGATCTACCCAGCTAGGTATAATTTCTGATGAGAGCCTTTCAAGTCTCACACTAGAAATTGAGGGACTGGGTGTTTGGGTGAAAATTCGAATGACATGTAGAGACCTCCCAGGTAGACATCAGTCATCCTGGACCCTCGTAATGGTGTTGTCCGATCACCCACCTCTCAGGAATCCTGACTGCCCACCTTTACAGACCCCTGACTACCACCTCTCAGGGTTTTAGACTACTTCTTTTAGGGTGACTATCTCTTACCCCTTTTAGAATCCTGTCAACCTCTCGAGAAACCTAACCTCATTGTTAGCCCTTAGAAACCATCAAAAATAGGAATGATTAATAACTAAGGACCCTGCAGTAAGAAACGTCGCCTTGATGAACCCCTGTAATATGTCTCATTACCTGTCGAACTTTAGAGATTTGACAGTAGCAGGCTTGATAGACATCTCATCTCTTAAATAAAAAGCGGCTTGTACACTATCCCAAGGCAGAACGTTCCATCATTCCCATTTTACCATGCCAAGTCATTTCACTCACTTTCCAAGGGCCCTATATAAGAAAGTAAAATCAGCAGCAAAGGTTCTTCTTCTTCTCCGATTTTCTACTTTTTCTTCTCCCTTTGGCCTCAGAGACTGTTGGGTTAGATTTCATTATTTTCCACCTACAGAAGGTTTCCCCTGCACATTTTGGCACCATTTTTCCTTAGCTTTCTGCTTTCCTTTCCTTTTTTCTTCACCAAAATTACCTGTTTTTCCTCTTATATTTTTTGCTGACTTAGGCATCGGAGTTTTTTTGTCAAAAAATACACCCAACGTTACTCTAAGTGTCTTATTGTCTTGCAGGGCCTTGGAGATGAAACTCTGCTCTTGAGGATCCAGCCATCAATTGTTCTCCGGCATGGATCCGGTGACACCACAGCGACATTCATTTTCATACCTTAACAAAAATTATCAAAAATAGAAAATCAAAGATGTTATATCTATATCAAAAAAATTATCTAGAAAAAATATGTAAACGGTTTAACATGGAACGTTGTAAATCGGTTAGTACACTTACATGTAAATTAACCATTTGAGTAAAGATTCTTGTTCTAAATATAAAATCGAACTAGACGAAATACAAAAAGTATTTTATGCACAAGTTATTAAAATCTAATGTATGCAATGACTAGTATGAGATCAAACATATCACATACAGTAGGAGTGATAAGTAGATATCACTCAAATCTAGAAAGAGAACATTAACAAGCAATTAAAGAATCATCAAGTAATTTAGATAATAAAAAATCAACAAGTGACAATATATTTTACGGTGGAACAGTAGTTTCATAGTTAAGAAAGAAACAAAGCTATATTACAAAGTCTA
The DNA here is from genome assembly GCA_035590515.1 of Trichilia minutiflora. Classification (NCBI taxonomy): domain Eukaryota; kingdom Viridiplantae; phylum Streptophyta; class Magnoliopsida; order Sapindales; family Meliaceae; genus Trichilia; species Trichilia minutiflora. The sequence goes on along the minus strand of JAVXUL010011288.1, from coordinate 7,488 downwards.
TCATATAGACAAAATATATCACAATTAGTACAGCGGATAGAATAGTTATATGTATAATACAGTAGATAGCACAACTGTATGAACTAAAAGGTGTGTTGATAATTTGTAATTAGATTTATCAAATGTATATGTGATATATTCTATGATATAATAACAAGTCTACCATCTATTTAATTAAAAGTGAAGGAAAAAACTTCAAAGGGGTGAAATTAAATTCTACCAGATCCCCTCGAAAGAGATAGTGGCTGATCCTATAACCGAAAAATTGTTTCTGGAGGACTTCAAAGAGTATGTAACTACTATAAGTTTGAGAATCATCTAAATGTATAGTCAACATGTGGGAAAGGTATCATTTGTTGAGTATCAGAGATGCTTGAAAAAATAATGATACAATTCTATCTGATTTATTATGAATATTGATCAGAGAAAAGATAGAGGACATTATAACGAGGTTAACAAGGGTTACAATAAATCATCTTAGATGTAAAAGTTCGTATAAAATATCAAGATAAATTTATATAAGATCGAATGCTTAGTGTGTAAGTTATCTTAAAAATTAAGTATAAACGATATTTTTTCTTAGTTTTGATTTTAACGCAGTTTTACTTTGGTAAAATATGCATACCATAATTTTTGTAGTTTAGTTATAGTATGGTAATAATGATTAGTTGTGCATATAAGATATTCAATTATCGAAAATAAACCTAATTACTTTAATCAAGTGAAAGATTGAAAAGATATAATTAAAGTGAGGACACATGTAGAGTTGTGTTCTTTAGTGAAAAAATACATTTAATGGTGAAAATACCATTAGAAAAGAAATGCAATTATTCATATAATTATTCAATGAACAATTGCATTAAGTTGTCCATTTCATTTGTCTATAAATAGACAAGCAAAGATAGTAAAGAAAGTATGAAAAATTGTATGGAAAATATACAAAGAAAAAGTTGTGGAAAGGCTTGAATTTTTAAAAAGAAAAACTTGAAAAATTTATCAAAATCTTGGTTCCACTTTTTACTTTTAAATTTTAGACGGTCTTATATGAAATCATCAGTTTCATGATATTGTTAATAAATTCTAACAATAATGATGTAAAAAATACATATCAATAATTTGTAGATGCATAAATTAATTTTTTAAATTCTAAATTCATAAATAGGTAACATTTATATTTGTTATAAAGAAACTATGAAAAGGGATAAAACTCGAGGATGAATATTGGAAAATTCAATAGCTTGCCTGTTTTATATTTTTTATAAAGAAACTATGAAAAGGGATAAAACTCGAGGATGAATATTGGAAAATTCAATAGCTTGCCTGTTGTTATTGTCATCAAATTGTTTAATAATTCAAATTGTATATAGACTCGTTCATTTTTTTATTCAAATTTAGCACCAATTGCTAACTATAATTTCAAAATTAGAATTAAATTGGGTACCCTTAAATTAGCTGATTCACGACGTGATAACTGATAAATGTACAAGTATTAATCGTTAGTTGTCAGTCATCAGAAATTATTCCTACCAGGAGTACGGTAAAACCAAACTTTTAACTTGTCGCTTGTCGAACTAAACTTCTTTCCCTTAGCTTTTGTCGCCCCATAATTTTTGGAGACCTTTGAACTTTTGTTAAGAGGATTTTTACTGTTGCAGGCCTTGTTCCTGTAACAAGGAGTAATAATCCCAAGCAAACACAATTAACAATTAACATATTCAAATTAATTTAAGAAAACACGATTATTAAATAATGATAAGAATATAACTTTATTAATAATCAAAATATTAAAATATAAATTTTTTATAAATTAATATAATAAATAATGTATCATATTTGTATATTACCTATATTAATTAATTTGTACATATATTGTGTTTACCTATGTTTGGGTATTTTGTCAAAACTCAGCCCACTGATCCAGGTCCATCTCTATGCCCTTATTCAGGCCCACCAAATGCATATATTAAGTGGACTCCTTGATACGACGTCGTCCCGAGAAGCTGATTATATCAAATGGGAGATAACTAAATCATCTCGGGCACTCTGTCCGAGACGACTAGTTAGAGAGTCTCTTTCAAGTCATTCATGGTTAACTTGCACTCGGATTTAGGACCTTCAATGACAAGCCTTTTGGGCTTAGGGGGTCGAACCGATATGCTATTATAAAACAATAGGGATTCATGGGCACTCAGAGCGCATAAGCCTCCACAACACTACCTTCTGACGTCATCGAAGATATAGCCCGTGGTACAGAGGTTTTTGAAGAACCAGAGGAATTCATTCCCATGAGAACTAGAAGCTTCACTCGAAGGAACCTACACTCGGGGTCTCAGGGGTGACGTGACAAGGAGCAGTATCACTATTTTCCATACATCCTGGTTTCTATAGCAGGTTATTTTGGGCACGTCATCTATGCAGTAACGCGTGTCCAATATTACGGACTTCTATGCTTCCAATATACAACATACAGAAATCGAGGGAGGGGATTATGATTTATTCGATCATTTTGAGAAAATTGGACTGTAAGACATTCTCTCACTTTTCAGTGATTTTCAGGCATCATTCTCAAAGAATAGAACATTCCATGTTTTTAATGCTTTTGCATGCATTCTTGCTTGCTTGCAGCACACCTCTCTCACACACTAAGTAAAACCCTCTCTGACTTAAGCATCGGAGGGTTTTCGTCAGAAAATCGACTTTACCCCTGAGATGTTCGGTGTTTCATAGTTTGAAGCTTAGGAATGGGAAGAGAAGACCAACTGGTGCTCAAGGTTGAGGACGAGACCAACTTCTTGCATCAACATTTGGTGTCATCTGTAGGAAACAAACAAAAAGCCAGCTAACACGTAATTTTTAGCAAAAATGACAAACATCATAGGTTACACAACCAGGAGGCACTTATCAGAGCGTAGAGACACGGAAGGAGGTTCTATGGAAGCCAATGTCGTTGCAGAAAGAGTTGGTAGCGCCCTGTATGGAATCCCGAAGCATGGAAGTCCCTGGTCAGACGCTGTTGAGGTACATGCACGTGGAACGAGCCATGAAGGGGAAACTGAAGAAATGGCTTAGTTGTTGCAGTTGCTTCAGGACAGTGAACAACGATATGTAGAAAAGGACTGGCAGTTATAGGCATTGGCCAAAGAAGTATCAGAAATGAGAAAGATGATACAGGCCAATGCTCAGGACACGAGGATGCTAAACGAGACGGTGGAGAGTAGCTTTCCTCGACCAGAAGCCATGGTGAGGGACGGGGAAGGAGCTATGAGGCAACCCTGAGCCAAAAGACATACAACATCAGAGAAAGGAAAAAATAAAGTTGTAGAAGAACCCCATTCGAGAGGAGTGGGGGTAAAAGACCCATGCATGCCTCCCATGGTTTGGGAAAGATGCCACCCCAGTTCTATAAGGGTGTTCCGAAGCCCAGATGATGTCAAAGAGATACTTGATGACTCCAACCCACTTTCGGGCGACATAAGGATACTACTGGAGCAGAAGCAGAGAAGGGAATGTGAGGCACTCGAGCGAGGGGACCCATGTCACGAGGAGGAATGGAGGACTGACAACAAGGATAGGGATATGGAGTCCTTAGTATGAAAGATGATGGAGGAAATGAATAAGGAGAAAGCGGGTCCCTAAGGCGAACTGGCTGAACCCATTCCAATGATCAGCCCCTACGCGAAGTCACCTTTCACACCTAAACTATTAGGCATGACTTTGCCCAAAAAGTTTAAAATGCTCCAGATTGCTCCGTTTTCTAGAAAGATAGACCCATCACTACACATGGACTTTTTCCATGAGATGATGCTCGTCTAGGGTCTGAGCGAAGAACAGATGTGTCGCCTATTCCCCCTGATCATGGAGGGGCAAGCCAGAAAGTGGTTCATGGGTTTGACCACCGGGAGCATCCAGAGTTTTAACCAACTATACGAGGTATTCACCACGAAATTCAGAGGTGCAGTTTTTAGCACCAAGACCTCGAGTTCCTTGTTACTGCTTAAATAAGAAAATGACAAAAGTCTTAGGAGCTTCGCCAAAAAGTACAACGAGGAGGTACTTGAACTGGGGGCTTACCACCACTCGCTGGCCCTAGAGGGGCTGAGATAGGGGCTCAGAATAGATAGGGCCTGATATGCTATTTGTAAGTCCTTGGTGAACACTTATAAGACGACTCAAAGAAATATACTCGACGAGATAGAAGTCGAGAACCAGGTGATGCTCAAGATGAAAGAACAGAAGCCTATAGGGGCTCCCCCAAGAGACAACAACAAGTTTAAGAAACCCGACAACAAGAAGTGGGGAAGTGACAGGAGGAGGTTTCCTGAGGCTAATCGGGGAAGGGACCGAGTCCCCGAGTATTACCGGGGTGACAAGAGGAGGGAGGAACAGTATCCCAGGGAACGAAGATTGCCCTGGAGGGACAATCTAAAGCGGGTCACCCAGGTAGATAGACCGAGGCGAGTGGAGCAGGGAGAAGTTAAGAAGAAGTTCACTCCCTTGAATGCTCCCCTTTCGCAAATTTTGGAGGAGGTGAGAAAACAGGGGACTTTATTATTGGATCCCCACCCAATTAAACGTAGACTCCCGGGGGAGGCAGGAAACAGATTCTGTGAGTTTCACCAAGACGTGGGACATTCGATGGAGGAGTGTTATGAGCTGTGAAATCAAATTGAAATCTTGGTCATGAATAATTACTTCACCGAGTTTATAGCTCGTGAAGATGAAAGGCCCCAAGAATCGAGATAGGCCTTAGGGATGACATAATGATTATCATTGGCGATCCCACACTGGTTGGAAACTCAGAATTATGCTCAGTATTATATCCCGAGCGTAAACATAGAGCCGCACGTCTTGAACGTGCGGGTAAAGAAAAAGCAGAGGATAGCCTCAGTGCCTATCATGTTTATAGATGAGGATGAGAATGGAGTTCATTATCCTCACGATGACACTTTAGTTGTTATTATAGCAGTGGGGACTTTTCAAGTCAGAAGAATTTTGATAGACATAGGTAGCTCCACTGATATCATCTTTAAAGAGACATTAGATTCCTTGGGCATAGAAGACCTGAGGTTAAGGCCAGTAGAGACCGCCCTGCACGGATTTAGAGAGTCATACATGTATCCCTTGGGAACCGTGCAGTTGCCAGTTACAATAGGCGATAAGCCCTACCAAAAGGTCATCATGGTAGAACTTCAGATGGTGGACCTAAAAATGCCTTACTCCATGATTCTGGAAAGATCATTCCTCCGATCCACGAAGGCAGTGAAAAGCGTCCACGACCTGAAATGAAGTTCAGGGCTGGAGATGGAATCGGGATTGTGAGAGGAAACCAGAGGGAAGCCCGATCCTGCTTTTGATATTACCTCACGAAGCTCATATTACATTCATAAATGCCCCTTGGAGAGCGAGACCAAGGAGTGTGAACAAGGTAGTCGGCAGGAAGAGCTCCCGGGAGAGCTGCATGGAGGAAATAATCGATTTAGGGAGTCATCATCACCTGAGTCGATCATCCTGGACGAAGAGCAACCCGAGAGATCAATAAAGATCGAGTCCCGTCTAGTCCCCGAGCATAGAGCATCACTTATTCAGGTGCTCAAGAGGAACGTAGATGTGTTTGCCTGGTCCTACGATGACATGTTAGGGATCAGTACTCGGGTTATAGCTCACAGGTTGATGGTGAACCCAAAATTCAAACCTATAGCATAGAAAAGGCAAACATTTAATTCGAAGAGGAGAGAGGATATCAAAATTGAGGTGGATAAGCTTTTGAAAGCAGGGTTTATCCAAGAAGTCCAGTACCCCTAATGGATTACAAATATTATAATGGTGAAGAAGGCCAATGGGAAATGGAGGATGTGTGTAGACTTCACCAACCTGAACAAAGCTTACCCGAAGGACAACTTTTCTCTTCCTAAGATTGACCAGTTAGTGGATGCCACAGCTGGCCACGGGCTCCTCAATTTTATGGATGCCTTCTCGGGGTATAATCAGATCAAGATGCATGAGCCCGACCAGGATAAAACTGCATTCGTTACTGACCAAGGGTTATATTGTAATGCGGTTATGCCTTTTGGGTTAAAGAATGCAGGGGCTACATTTCAGAGGTTGGTTAATAAAATATCCGAGCCTTTAATTATGGACGACATGATTATGAAGTCTGTACAGGCTTCAAACCATGCTAAACATTTGGAAGAGACATTCTCTTACCTGAGGAGATATAACATGAAGTTGAATCCCGAGAAATGCTCGTTTGGGGTCAAAACAGGAAAGTTCCTCGGGTATATGGTCAGTGAAAGAGGCACTTAAGCCAACCCACAAAAGGTTCAGGCCATCCTGGATCAGAGGCCCCCAACTACAATGAAGGAACTGCAAAGTTTGATAGGGAGGCTAGCAGCTCTAAGCAGATTTATGTCAAAGGCCACAGATAAATATTTCCCTTTCTTTCAGATGATGAGGAAGGGGAAGAGGCTGGAATAGGATGAAGGCTGTAACCCGAGGTTTTAAGAGCTAAAAGAGTATTCGGCACACGTTCCCCACCTCATGAGCCCCGAGAAGGGGGACGTTTTATAGTTGTATTTGGCAGTTGGTGAATACTCTGTCAGTTCTGTCCTTGTAAAAAAAGATGAGGAAAAGGTATAAAGGCCTGTACACTACATTAGTAAATCCTTATTAGACACTGAGACGACGTACACTCCACATGAGAAGTTCACCCTTTCGCTTGTTATCGTCGCCAGGAAGTTGCGCCCTTACTTTAAAGCTCACCGCATAATTGTGATGGCGGATCAACCTCTGAGGCAAATTCTTCACAAGCCTGATCTATCAGGGAGGCTAGTGAAGTGGTCTGTTGAACTTAGTGAATATGACATTGATTATAAGTCTTGGAGGGCTATTAAAGGGCAAGCACTGGCAGATTTTATGGCAGAACTTACAGTTTTGGATCAGATGGCCGTATTATAGGTCTCAAATGTCAGCAAAAATCGAGACGAGAGTAACAGCCCCGACCCCTGAACCGCGGAGGGGACCTGACGAATGTATGTAGACGGGGCATCAAATATTCAAGGGGGAGGAGCAGGGATAATTTTGAGAAGACCAAGCGGAGAGGAAGTCATGTACTCCCTGCGATTTGATTTCAAAGTGACCAACAACGAGGTCGAGTACGAGGATTAATAGAATGAAATTGGCTAAGGCTTTGGGGGTCTAGACCTGATTGTATATAGCGATTCTCAACTAATCGCCAGTCAGTTGAATAGGCAATTCTAGGCTCGGGAAGACAACATGCAAGCCTACTTAGTTCAAGCCAAAAAATTGATGGAGGCCTTTCGGAGCATCACTATTGAACAACTCCCCCGAACAGAAAATTCCAGGGCCGATTCTCTGGCCAAATTGGCCTCAGTGTTCAAGGGGAAATCTCCAAGTACAGTACCAATCAAGCTTCTGACATAGAGAAGTGTGAACCTTAAAGAAGACTTTGTTGCTGCTTTACAGGAGACC
>JAVXUL010011277.1:0-12361 GCA_035590515.1 Trichilia minutiflora | reverse complement strand
AGAGAACGATGAATACTAGTGATTTATTAAAAAAAACGGGAGTTTAATCGGTTAAAAATCGATTAATTTAGGAAGAAATGAAAAGAAAGAAAACGGGCTGTAGGAAGAACGATCGTTGAAGTATTTTGAAAACGATTACACATATATATTATTTTTTTTAATTGCTACAGTGTTAAATAGTGAATGTTGCTACAGTGTCAAATAGTACCCGCTACAGTATTTTTTTTTTTTTTGAGATATTACAACCTTCACCTTCTACCTCTTGTTAGCAAAACAACTACAAAATTTAAGCTCCATTAATTTTTTTAAAGCAATATGCAAGTGGTCCCAATTGTTAATTTTATGCTACCCACTAATCAAAGTTTTCAAGTAATCATTTATTATTTAGTTATTTTATTATTTATTCATTACATTATTTTGTTAGGGTTAGCTTATTTCTTCCTAAAATTGATTTATAAATTAAGATTAACAAACCCTAGTTCAACTATATATTTATATGATTTGTTTTATTATTAGAATCATAAGGTACATAATGTAATATTATTACAAGAACATGTAGGATTTTGGTTTTTTCTATTTGATGCTTAAATTGTATTTTGAACAAAAAAAAAATAATTATGATTCTTATTATTCTAAGTTGTGATTTGTGACTTATGAGTTGTGTAGACTAGGTTGTAGGTTGTGAACATTAAATTTAGGTAGTGATTATTATTTAATAGTTAGTATTATAGTTGAAAATTTGTTTTTTAAATGGTTTAGTTAATATTTTTTTGATAAAAATGTAGTATTTGATTAATGTACGTCATAATTATTTATTAATAGCTAATTATTAATGTAGTTTATCAGTTATGTCAAGTGAACATATTTTCAAACGAACAAAATCAAAGTTAACCCTCCATCATTTTTGACAGTGCAAATGATGGTTAAACAAGTTCTTCACCAAATATTGATATCTGAAGATCTCTATCTAAATCTCCAAAAGTTAAAGTTGAAAAAGTTGATATTCCATTAACTATTGGTGGTCCTTACTTAGAATGTGATATTGGATTATGCTCACTAATATGGTCATATCTCGTTGATATGCGTGATGATATTCAAAAGGAGTATATCAACGTGGGACCTTATCAACTTAAATTAAGTATCCATCCATTTTATGTGAAAGTCAAAATCGACACTTTCAATATACTTGTTGCACAGTTTTCATGGCTTGAGTATTCAATAGAAAAAATTAGTGCATTTTGTTTCCTATGTTATCTTTTTGACAATTGTTCCATGATGTATGTCACATTTACTAGCAAAGGGTCTCAAGATTGGAAGAAAGTTAGAGATAGGAAGAGATGTTCATTTGCATATCATGAAGGCAATCATTGTTTATTATATAGTACTGCTATGGAAAAATGGAATAATTTAGTGAACACATCTTAACACATTGAAAAAGTTATTGATAAGTTAACTTCTCAAGAAATTTTAGCTAATCGATAGCAACTTAAAGCTTCAATAGAAAATATGAAATGGTTACCTATGCAAGGTTGTGCTTTTAGAGGTCATTATGAATCCATACATTCTACTAATTGTGAAAATTTCATTGAATTAATAAAGTTAAAAGTAAGAGAGAATGAGGAAATTGCTTCACTTGTATTAGAGAATGCTCCTCAAAATGCCAAATACACACATCTAAGATTCAAAAAGAATTATTGCATATACTTGCTAATAAAGTGAGTATTATAATCTATGAAGAAGTTAGGAATGCTAAGTTTTATATTCTTGTTGTTGAAGCCCTTGATGAATCTAATAAGGAACAGATGGCAATTATTTTGAGATATGTGGATTGTAAGGGTTTTGTGCTAGAATGATTCTTTGAAGTTGTTAATGTGAATGATACAAATGCATTAACTCTTAAGAAAGAGATATGTAATTTGCTTTCTTGTTACAATCTTTTGGTTGAAAATTTGCAGTGTCAAGGATATGATGAAGCTAGTAATATGTAGGGTGAATGGAATGGATCACAAGCTTTATTTTGCAATGTTGCATATATGCCTATTATGTGCATTGCTTTAGTCACTGTTTACAAGTTACTTTAGTTGCGGTATCCAAAGAAGTAAATCAGGTATGGCTATTCTTTTCAAAATTGAGTTCTATTGTCGACTTTTTTGGCTATTCTTTCAAGCATCATTGTGAGTTAAAATCTATTTAAGAAGATGAAATTATGAATATGATAGCTTCAGGAGAACTTAAAACTATTATAAGGGCTAATCAACTTCGTACTTTACAACGAGCTAGAGTTACTCATTGGAGCTCTCACTTTGCTTCTGTTAGTAACTTAATTGATATGTTTGGCGTGATTTATGTCCTACTTGAAAGAATGATTGGCAATGGACTCAATAATAACAAACGTGGAAAAGTTAAAAGCATTTACAAAGAGATGATGTTATTTGTATTTGTGTTTATCTTGCACTTGATTAATGAAGTTCTAGGAGTCTCTAATATTCTTTGTCAAGCATTACAAATGAAATCCCAAGACATAGTAAATGCAATCAATTTAGTCTCATCCCCCAAGATACCTCTTTAAATGTTGAAAGAAGCTGGATTGGAAAATTTTCTAAAAGGCGTGGTGAAGTTTTGTGAAGGGTATTAATTTTATTTGTTTATTCATTTAATTTCGTTTTTACATTTAATATAGTATATGATGTTAACTTTTTTTTCAAGGTATGACATTGAGATGCCTTGCATGAATGCTTAATATATGGAAGGCACAAGGCATTTTTGTCAACAAAAAAATGTTATCACAGTTGAGCATTATTATTACATTAACGTATTTAATGTTGTGATAATTTCTTAACTAATGGAGTTGAATAGTAGATTCATTGAGCAAACAATGAAACTCCTAACTCTTAGCTTAGCTTTGAATCCTGTTGATGGGTTTTAAATCATTTAATAGTGAGGATATTTGTACTCTTGCTAAAAAATTATATCCTCAAGATTTTACTCAAATTGAGTTAGATACTTTGAGAAGGCAATTAGAGCATTATGAGTACGCAGTATTTCATCACCTAGATTTTCAGAATACTGCTTTTCTTTCCAAGCTCTGTCAAGTATTGGTTGAAACTAGAAAAGTTGAATGCATTTTTTTGGTTCATAGAATGATTTGCTTAGTGTTGACTCTTCCAATTTCTATAGTAACTATAGAGAGAGCATTTTTAGAAATAAATCTTGTTAAGATACTACTTTGCAATAAGATGAACAATGATTTCCTTGCTAATTACATGGTTGTTTATATTGAGTGAGAATTTGTTAATTCTATTCCATAATAGATGAGTTTGACAAGAAGTCTCGTAGAGTAAAAACATAGTATTACTAAGATTATTTGATTGTATTTACTCTGCCTCAATACTTTATATATTTCTTACACTACTTGTATAAATCTTAGCCTTTTTACTTATTAGTTTATTTATTTTGTTGAACTATTATATGTATTGTGATACGTTAAAATTGTTACAAGTCTTGGGCAATTATTAGCTTAAATGCATTTGATTGTTGGCCCATCAAATATATATATTTTATTTTGCTGAATTATTCATATAAAAAAATTTTATAATTCGTATTTAGTCCAGTTTCAGAGATAAAATCCTAGTTTTGCCCTGCACTAGATCGGCTTGGAAGAAATTAAATACCAATTGACTATTTTGCAGTCGCTTAGTGAATAAAGCAACTTGAGTTGTTAAAGCATTAATAGCATCAAGCTCATGTGCCTCGGCTGGTCTCTTTTGCACGAGTGTTTTACTTGGCCATTGATAGTTATTCATGGCTATGTTTTATAAGAGATCATAAGTCACATCTTCCGTCTTGTTCACGAATGCCCCACCGAATCACATCTATCAATGTTCGAGTTGGTTCGCTTAACCTGTTATAAAAATTTTTGTACTTGCATCCACTTAGAAATACTATGGTGAGAACATTTTCTGATAAAGATCTTTATATCTTTCCCAAGCATCATTCTATTAAGAGAAAAATATCTCTAACGGCTCTATTTGTCCAAGTCAGCTACAAATCTCTCCAACAGAATCTCTGCAACTGCTAACTTTCCTAAAATCGGGTGATATGCACCCAACAACCAGTCCCTTAGTTTTCTATAAATTGAAAGTTTACTGTAACATTATAATCACCCAAGTTGAAGTAATACAATAATATTATCCATTTCTCCATTTTATCAATTTCTTCATGTTCTTTATGGTATCAAAACCGGCACGGGTACGATTTTGAAAGTCCTGTCAAAATCGTCTCTTCGACAACGATGTGCCATTCTAGACTATTACCGAGCATAATAATAACATGATTTAGATAAATAAATAAGTGATGTAGTAAACCTGGGACTTCACAATCATCAAACTTGTTGCTGTTTCACCCATATCATGCAAAAAGTCACCGTACAAGTCACCACCGCCATCATTCAGCTTCTCAGTTCTGACCACTTTTAAAGTCAACCAAAAACACCATAAAACCACCACTGCCGTCTCTCACTTTTGATGTCACAACAACTTTCACCAACTTTTGGATTTCAGACAATTTAACCATCAACGCTAAGTAAAAATTCCACAAACTATTCGAAAAATCTAAACCTACAGAATATAAACAAACAGAGAAAGTAGAAAAAAAAAGGACAAACTCTAAACTAATATTTTTTCCAAAAATAGGAATACCAAAAAATTTCTCTAGAAAATAATAGAAAATTCCACAATAATAACTCAATTTTGGACTTGATGTTTTATTTAATTAAATACTTTAATAAGCAAAAAAAATAAAAAAAATATATTTTGAAATTTAAAGGGCTTCATTAAAGAAAAATAGAAAAGGATCCAAGTATAAGATTTTTAAAGAGTACCCTTTTGATTGCAGGACCAAAATACAAAGCATATAATTAGAAATAGCATCCAACTTTTCTTCTCCATGCAAAGAAAATCATTCATTATTACTTTACGTAGGTGAATCTCCAATTGAAATGGAAAACAATTAAAAATCATTGATTATTGTTGCATGTACATAAATTTATTATTGAAAAGGAAATTTTTTATTTTTGCTTTGTTAACATGTACAGAAAAAGGAAGATTGGTGGGACATTTCCATGTACATGCTAATTGGGTTTGACTAGGATTTAATTGAATTTGTATTTAATAATTATTTCCTACCCAAATTACAAAGTTAACAGCCAAAAAATCGTACGTGTGATGACAAGGAAAGACAATAAAACATTAATGAAGGAAGATTCACCGCAAGAAAATGATCTTTTAGCGGCAATATTTTTTGTGCCACTAAGAACTTGTAGTGGCGACACTATCAACGTCGTCGTTAAAAATAAAAAAAATAATTAATATGAAAATTTAAATTTAATGATGATATGGTTATTGCCAAAAGTATACTTTTAGCGAAAACCTTAAATTTCACTTTTAAAAATATTGATGCTAAATCATACTAAGAGTTGATATTCAAATTAATATTTTTAATAACGATAATTATTATTATCTAAAATGAAGGTTTTAGTGATGACAATATATCCGTGCTAAAAATGAATACCAGTAACTATTCTCACATTTAACAATGACATATTATCATCATTAAAACATTTACTTTGTGCGACAACAATTATCAATGCTACAAATATTAATTTGGGCACCAATTTTTGGTGCTATATAGCGTCACATTTTCGGTGGCCAAATTTAAGGTTGTCACTAAATTTAAAATTTTATATTAATTATTTTTTTATTTTCGATGATGACTTAAGTAGAGTCATTGCTTAAAACATCTTTTAACACCACAAAAAATATCACCACTAAAAACTCATTTTTTTCTAGTTAGAGAGATTTGCTAGCAACATTGACCAAGGCATATAAAAACACACTAAAATAAAATAATATAATTGCAAGTATACGGTACCGAGTTTTGTAATATAATGAAAGTAGAGTATTATTCTCACAAGGATTAAAAGATACCAGCAAGTTAATTACTGTAATTGAAGAGGCTAAATGTTATCTAGACTAACAAAAAGGAGCAAACTAATTTAATAACTACCATGAAACTAAAAATGCTCAATTTAATTAGAAAATTAATACGAATATGGTGAGTTTAGGGGATTTGAATTCACTCTTGCTTACTACATATGTCCGATTGTTCTTGTCTTAACTAATTCTAAAATGAACATAGCTCACAAGAGTTTCTTTTAACCCTAAGTATGAAAATACTATCCCTTTCTAAATTGGGCTCTTCTTTCTTCTCTTCTCTCTTTTTCTTCTCATCTTTCTTAGGTTTCTTGCAATAATTGATGTTTTTCTCTCCTCCAAGAAGTTTGGTGGTTGTCCTCCCTTCTTTTACAAAACCATAGGTGTCCTATTATAGTGAAATAAATGAAATTTGGCACATGCACAAAATCTTGTTTTTTTGTCGATCGAATGAAATTCTCTTCGTTTGAATGAATAACTTATTTAGTCAAACAAAGTCCCATTCGATCGAATGAATCCCTCTATTCGTTTGAACGAATAAAATACCATAAAATTTTCAGGGAGTTATCAAAATTTCGATCGAACAAATCACGCCATTCAATCGATCGAACCCATCAAAAATAAAAATTTTTACTTGAGTTCTCCCTAATTTAGAAAATATCATTGGGGTTCCACTCAAAATAAAACTAACATTTAATTATATTGAGGTCCCCGTATTTACGACATCAAAACTCTATCTTAAACAATTCAAATCTCCCAAATAAATATAAAACTGTGATAATATATTAACAGTGTATAAGATAGAGGCAAACGTATGTGCAGTAAAAAGGTAAAATTCCTATTATACCCTTGATTTATAGGCACGGGGCTCACAAATATAAAGAATCTAAAAAAAATTGAATTATTTAATATACCCCTTTTATCTAGATTTAATATTAATTTAAAAAAATAAAATTATTTAAAAACTAAATTACATTCATCCTTTTAGTTAACTATTTAATTAACTACCAAATTACAACTTATATATATAATTTATATTAAATGTATAGATTAGTATATAAAATGATATTAAATATATAATAAATAAATTAGTATATAAATTGATGTTGGCGATGACATAAATTGTCAATGATAAATTACTTCAATATTTAATACTATCAATGATGTTCTCTAAATATTATTTAAATTAGTTTGTAATTATAAGATAATTTAAAATTATTTATAATTATTAATGTATTATTTTAATATATAATTATTACATAATTTATGTATATTATATTAATTATCTAATTTATTTTATATATTATGATATTACAATAAGTTGAATTATGACTACTTATATCATATCTAAAAATATTTTTTAAATATTTTTATATTATATAATAATAAAATTCATATTCTCTCTTTTGATTGCATATTATATATAGTAAAATTCATAATCTTTTTATAATTGTATAATTAAGTATAATTGAATAACTCACAAAGACTTGGCTGAGTACTTAGTAATAGTATCAATAAATTGGTCGTCTACTTAGTGATAAAAAATATGAAAAAATTAAATTTATAAAATAAATTATTTTAATACAATTAGTCAAATAAAATTGAGTGAATAAATAGTAACTTTTTATCTTATTATATAATTGTATATAATTTAGTTAATAATAACTTATTTATGATATGATATAATATATTGAACATGTTTATATAATACAATTGAAATTAAATTAAGTTACTTTAACAATTAATTGGATTGTTTGTTTATAAACTTAAAAATCAAACAGTATTTTTGATTTCATTATTATAATAAAACAATTTAAAGACAGAGATTATAATGGGGTACAATTGAAATGCTTTAAGACATAATTGAACTTGTTCAATATAATTATATAAAATTTAACAATATGATACCTTTTTAAGTATTATGAAACTAAATTAAATAAAGTATGATACAAGTTAAAAACTTTCTATTAAATTATAATTTATATTCATAAATTGAAATTTAACTCTTGTTTTAAAATTATGAACATATAATAATAATAATAATAATAATAATAATAATAATAATAATAATAATAATAATAATAATAATATTTATGTGAGAAGACATTTTACATAACTTTTTGTTAGTTACATAAAAAATTATAACACTAACTTAGTAATCCATGATTAAACAATATCTTATAAAAAAAATCAATTTTTAAAAAAAATTTTAAAGTGATCTTAAAAAACTTTCATAAAAACTAATTACACACACACACACACATATATATATATATATATTAACAATAAATAAATTTTAATGATATTAAAAGAATAGACACACACACACACACATATCAGGCAAGGTCTTCTTTTCCATAAAACTTATTTTTTATAATAATTTTTGGTATTGTAAAATTTATGATCATAATTTATGAAAATTTATTATTTATTTTAGTAATTTATTAAATTAAAATAATAATATTATTTTAAATTAATTTAATAATAAATTCATTAATTTGTTTAAGGTAGAAAGTTATTCAATTAAAATAATAATATTATATTAAATTATATCAATAATATTATGATATTGATAGTTAAATAAGTAATAATATCAATAATAATATTTAAATAAATATAAAATTTATGTAATTTAATCAAAACATATTTAAAATATATCTTATTTTTTTATACTTACCGATTTTTTTCCCACCGTATACCCAAAATACTTAAATCTACTGAAAATTCTCCCACCACATAATATTCCCACCCACCCACCTAAGCTTTTGTTTTCCACCGCATATTCTTTACCCAAAATATTTAAATCTACCGAAAACACCGACCCAAGATGAAAATCTTCTCTAGCAATCTCCGACAATCTCATGATTTCCACTAAAAATTTTCATCCACAGTAACTTTCTCGCAATACTCCCACGTTCCCAAATACTTTCAGAGGCTCAAATCCTTAATTATCCAATACTTTCACAGTATCACTTATAATACTCTAAGATAATCCAATCCACCCACGGTAAAATTTCTTTTCTTAAATTTGCATCCACAGCAATCCTATTTGTCCATCACACTAACATTTGTCTCCAGTTTTGTAACACTTTTTTTTGGATAATCTAATTCTGCAACACGCCACCATCTTGCTCGAATAGCTATCCATAGTCATTGCACGGTGGTAGTTTCTTCTTAGATGATCCTTCTTTTAGGAGATTAGATAAGCTGGCTAGGGTTTTTTATATTCTTTTTGCTGAAAATGCACCGAAGGCAATTGCCACTGAAATTATTTAGCTTTCTATGCAAGCTATGTTGGTATTTGAGCATTTGAATTGAAAATCTTAAATCCCACAGGGGAAAGAAAATCCAAGTTTTAGTAATATATATATAATTTTATTTCAAATGGGTTTGATTGGTCAATAAAGTGGGGTGGGCTTTGTTGGAGCTTCCATACCACCCACCCACTTTGGCCCATATCCACACCCACCCACTTTGGCCCATATCCACCTATGTATATATATATATATATAATAGTCAAAGATTGGGCCTTGGGTACATATATATATATATAATAGTCAAAGATTGGGCCTTGGGTTTTGAGGCTCTTGGGCTCGCTTACTTTGGAAGCCTATATTTTTATATTTTTGTTAATTCATTATTAATTTAAAGATTATAATTTTTCATAAATATTGTATATTTTCAGAAACATTATAACTCTTCATATTTAAATCAAAAGGTTGTAATTGTTTATGAAAAATTATAACTCTTAGAAGAGTTATATCTCTTGGTGATTTTGTCTATAAAAGAAAGCATTCGTTTTACAGAATTGATATCATAATTATTTTACAATTCGTCTGCCAAAAAGAAAAAAAAAATCTTTGTCTGAAGGAAGAACACCTCTGTACTTTTTCTGACCTTTAAATTATTGTTACTTCAATTTAAAGGATTTGATAGTTGTATCCTGGGAGACAAACTCCGTGGTCCTTCAAGCAATCCGAAAAGAAAAAAAATATTGTCTTAGGATATTGCACTTATGCAAGTCTCTATCAGTCAATTTGTAAGAAATTTTATATTTCTATATACTATCTATTGGTTGTATTCTTAATTTGATTTTACTATATTATCAATTTTACTTTATCTCTGTTAATAAAATTGTGACTGTGATTGTTGTAGTTCCAACATTCAAGATCTTCCTCTCCATTTTCTTCTTGTTCATTGATTTCATCGTCCACATTCACTTCATAAAGATCTTGCTCGATTGAATCTTCAAGCAAATAATTCGAGTAAAACTCTCCCCCAATTTTTTGTAATCAATCCCTTGGTTATTGCTGGCATTACCTTGTTTTTTGACACCGTGGGTTCCAACTTTGGCCTTGGATTTAAATTATCTTTTTTCCTCGGCACTACTTTTTTCTTCACCAACCACTTGCTACGATGTTGTTCTTCCATTTTATGACTGTAATTATGGAAAAAACCAGCCTGGCAGTTTTTAGCACTGGTATGTAACATGGTGCATATTGTTTTAAAGGCCTCCCGAGTCTATACCTAAAGAAACAAAAACAAAATGATAAGAACTCATTTTATATTGAATTTTTCCACTATATCACTGAAGAACAGAAATCTCTACTTCTTCATAATTAAGCAAAGTTATTTATGGTGTCATTAGTTTTCCATGCAAAAAGCACCAACATTTTCGATTTAAAACAAGGTAACATTATCATATATAAAATCTTTAAGAGGGTAAATAAAATACGTAAACCCAAATGCAATAAAAACTCAAATAATGGAAAGAGAGAGTGAGAATAAAATGGTAAACAGAATTCTTGGTAGTATGGATACAAAGGCATACCAGGCCACATCTGATCCAATTGATATGAAAACTATTGAAGATCCTACTTCAATCATCCGTCCTTAATTCAATCATCCGTCCTTTTATTGCAGTAAAAAATATCGGCATGTTCAAGATCAGAATCAAGACCATATACATTTCCATCATCAGTCGTCATACTACCTGACTCAAAGATTGTCACGTCAATATTAGCACAAGGTTTCATTGGAAGGAGCTCCAAAGAAATCAACCGAGAATCTAAGTTGAAAAGCGACCAATTGTACAGCATCAGTTTCCACGTCACTGGTTTGTAATATGCAGGCAGATGATAGTCATTCACGATTTAATCTCCACTGATTTTAATGTAGAACTTGTTTGATGAATCAACTTGGGGCTGCATTTTCTTGTGTTTCATTATCCCCATTTCTCTTTTACCTGCAGCAACCTTGCCCACTTCCTATCTTGAACTTCTTCAACTCCGCAAGCAGATGAAATGGACTGATTTTGCTTTCCTTCACAAATTTTCAGACCTGCATTAACAAACAGCTAGACACGGTGGTTTTCGGCGTAAAACGACTCCCTTCTTTTTTAATCTCATCCATAAGCGCCACAACCACAGGCAAGTTCTCGAAGATCTGATCATTTTTCTTGGATGTCGCATCTACAATAACTAGATTATATATGAATTCACACTGAAACGATAAAAATCTTTGGATAGATTTCCTGTCAGAAAAATTCTTGCTTTCACTCATGGAACGAACAACTCCTCCAAGCAGCTCATCAATGGTCAGATCAGCGTTCCCTCCACAAGGACAATTTTTCATACACCTCCTCACGGGCACAAGCTTTTTCAAAGAGGAGGTTATGTGGCTTCCTGTAGTTCTTAGCGGTTTTAATGTAATCACAATCTGCATTGTTGGTGGGGACCCAAATAACTGGTGAGCCTTGGTCGTACCCAGATATTTCCCAATATTCAACCCGGCCAAGGCCTTTACATCTAACCCCTCTTTCCTTCGGTCTACCAACACTTTCTTCGAGATGTAACATAAGGACTGAAAAGAACAAAACCTCAACTTCCACCATTTCGACAGACTTGAGGGATTCTATTAACATCATGAAAGATGAAGTCTGTAAGGCTTCAGTTGGCCGTGAGTCATCCTGTCCGGTAGTCAAATCTATGGTAGAAGTCTCATATTCCACAGGAACTTCCATTCTGTTTTCAACACGAGACGACTTTTCAGACGAGCGAACACACGTATCCTTAAAGTTAAGGGGAATTAATTAAAAATGGTCACTGTTCAAAGTCTGTGTTAAAAAATGACCATCACATACAGAATCGTTGAAATTCAGCTTTGACTATTAATTTTGGACGAAATTATCCCTTGCATTTGGACGTAAAATTTCTAAGTATAAATTACAGTAGTTTACTCGGAAGTGTACTGTGTACACTTCCGAGTAAACACAGTATACTTCCGAGTAAACATGTTTACTCGGAAGTGTACTGTGTGCACTTCCGAGTAAACTGTTGTACATAATACCCTGACTTTAAAAAAAATAATTA
>JAVXUL010011267.1:0-12361 GCA_035590515.1 Trichilia minutiflora | reverse complement strand
TTTGAAAACAGGTACTAATGCCTTGCGGGTTCTAGAGGTGCATTCTAAGTAATAGGATGTATTTCTGGGATTCGCGGCGATTGCCACGTGGCCGACTAGGGTCGGGGCGTGACACTTATTGAGTAACATTTATTCAAGTGAAGGACATATAAACCATTTGTATTTTCTGTTCTACCAACTAATACATATCATAAATGCATTAATATTCATTTCTATGAAATTGTACATCACAACCATATTTACATAATTCAGATACAGAAATAGTGTTTCTAGTAGCATTAGAAAAATACAAAACATCATGTAAATACAAAACGTGTTCGATCGACAGCCTTAACTTGCAAGATCTTTTAGCTTTTGTAGTAACAATTTCTTAATTAACCATCCTCAATCTGATCTCGATTCTGGACAATGCAGAACTATTTAGCATTGCCTGTAAAGAGATAAAAATGTAAGATATAGCTGCTGAATCTAATATCTGAGAATGATGATAAAAAATAACATTTAATTCATAATCAATCATATAACAGCAATATATACTTGCTCAAGTCTTCCTAAGACTATCAAGGTATAGAGGACAATTCCTCTTCCAATGTCCTTTCTTGTCACATTAGAAACAATTTTCTTTGACCTTAAACTTCTCTGCCTCAGAATAAACTTTCTTAAAGTTCTTCTTTTTATGTCCAACTTTTGGGCCTTTCTGTTGTGTTTTCTTCTTTCTCCTTTTATTAGTCTTACTAGCAGAGGCCATTTGGATATCTTCATATTTCTTTCCTTTATAATTTTGTCTGTAAAATTCTTAAATCTTATTGAGTAACTCAAAAAAAGTTCATTCAATCCTATTAAAATTATAATTAGTTATAAATATTTTATAACTGTAAGGAATGGATTGTAGAATCAAATTCACTTTAAGGCAATCCAACATGTTCACTTTATAGATATCTAGCTACCCTGTGTGATTAATTATTTTAATCACATGATCATCGGATGGGATTCTCTCTCATAGTCTCATACTAAATAGGGAAGCACACAACTTATACGCAATTACTTGTTTATTATTGTTATACAACTATTGTAAAACGAGGAGGATATCGTAAGTACTCGAGAAATTCTCGAGCTTTGTTTGAAGTTTTCTATATATTCATAGAAGCCAATATATATCCTCGAGCTTTGTTTGAAATTATCGAGCTTGTTAATTATCATCATGCCACTTATCTAATATTTTACGCTCCTTAAATGAAGCGTTATCATTAATCTCAAGTGACATAGGACCATCCAAGACATAAGCAAGTCTTTCAATGTCAAAAACTATTTTCAGGTTTCTTAACCAATAGTTAAAATTGGGCCCTATCAAAATATTTGAGTTCAATATTCTTAGAAGGGTGTTGTTGGACATCTTTGTTTTTGTTGTATCATAATTTACTGAGAGAAAATGAAAAAGAATAAAACAAATTTTGTTAGCGATATGCATAGATAAATCAAATAGTTTGATTTATTAAAATTAAACAATTTAAATAAATTAATGTTATAACAACCTATCACTTTGAAGTTATTATAATTGCTAATTTTTAATTAGCTCCCACTATTTAATTTGAATACTACATTCCTTTAGTCAAGACCCGAAAATTTCATCGCATATTTTTAATAATTAGTGGAGAATCAAGTTCTTATTAAAATTAATCAATATTACATTTTAAAATCTTGACCAATTAATTTTAACAAGTAGAAAACATTTTCCTTTTATATCACATATAAGATTTAATTAATTTTCTTTTGCCCTAACTTTGAATTCCTCACATTTTATAATCTTATAACTTTAACCAGTTAAATCCGAACCATTGTACTTTCTAAAGATGTAATTTTCATCTTAACTTTATATTTTACAATCTTGATCAAGACAAAAATATGCATCCTAGAATTAGATAATTGAATTCAATTATGTAAATTCATACCTTTTACATTTTAGAATCTTGGGATACAAAATTTATGTAAAAAAATTCCTTGTTATTCCACCATGGGAGACAAGTATTTAATAATTTTATTTAAGGAGTCTTAATGCATATTAATATTACATATGTCACACATATGTTTTAAATATGTGATTTTCATAAAATTCATATCAATATTAAATAATTTAATATTCATTAATATTTATTTATCAAATAAATAAATATTTTTCATATTACTAATATACATTTATATATCTCAGATATATATGTATATTAATTTTGTACTTAAAAATGCATGTTTTTAATATTTTAATAATTCTCTAATTGTTCAACCATATATAACAATTATACATTTGATTTTATTGTCTAAAATATTCCTTATCATACAAGAATATTTTTGTATAATTATGAGTTAGATTTTGTTATTTATTTGTATTAAAACACACACACACACACACACACACATATATATATATTGTTTGTTTGTTTGAGTTGATTTTATTATTATTAGTGTTATAAGTTTGTTTATTATGGTATTTGGTCATACCAAAACCATAATTTGTTTGTTTGAATTTGTTTACAAATTGAACAACATTAAATTGTCAAATTAAGCTAACTAATTCTTGATTAAGTTAACTTAATATTTTGACATATTTAATGCATTTAATAAAATTATTAGTAACTATTACTAAAATATTTGACAAATTTAATTTGTTATCTTACTAATTGTAAAGTTTCATTTAAACCAATGTGTTTATAAATGTTTCTACACTAATCAATATACATATACATTACTAGAAATGTATTTATGCATACAATATTATCATATAAGAAAACATATATTCATAGGCACGCATTTAATCAAATTAATTATATATATATATATATATTCAATTATTCAAGCATTTAATTAAATTAAACATATTTTATATACAATCATAATTGCATGTATAAAACAAACTCAAATATTCATCACATGAATCACCATATTGTATTAATAAACAGACACTAATCAAAATGATGAAAATTAATACAAAAACACTTTTGTACATTTATCTAATTTCATCCATAACCTATTAAAAATGCCAATCTCATTACACATTTTACAAATACATTCATAATGATTCTAATTATATGTTTAAAAAATTGAAACACATAAATTCAACATGGAAACCAATTATCCATAATTAAATTTTGGAATTTTGGAAACAAAATACTTTTCCACCAAAATTACTAAAACCATTAATGATCTCATCATTTAAAACAAACTCTTTTGATCTATTTTCTACCATGGATTCAAAATAAGCATCAATAATTGATAATTCACTTCACATCTCATGCACATAAACATCAATATCACAACATGTATTCTCCGTCAACTCTAATCAAATTAAAGCATAAAACCATTACTAATTAATTCCCACCATGCCAGCAAAATCCAATTTTGAAGCAATTACACATATTAGCTCAATATGGAAAACAAACTTTTCCATAAACTATTTAATTGTCACAATTCTTTAATTCTTTAAAAAATTGTAAATATATATATATATATATATTTTCTCAGTCTATTAAACTATTTTCATAGGTGTTAGCCTTCTCTAAATAATTCTTCTTTCTCTAATATAGCTTTCGAAGTCTCAAAGAATATTGGTATAACCATAAAAGTTCAAAGGGGATTATCTGTGAGTTACCTCTGAATATTTTAAAACTCAATGATTATAGCTAGCATCTAACAATATGCCATAATCCCTAATCCACAATGAAGTAATTTTTTCATCAAACCTTACTCAGATCGCACGTATTGTATGGGTAAAATCTTTCTGTTGTTTAATCCTAATCAAATTAAGGCTCACAGGATGTCAAAATCCTAAATTTGATATTTTGCAATACCTCGATCGATTTGTCATGAATTTACCCTTATGAACTCTTCATGTGGTATTTTATTTTGTGTTATTTTAGATATTTATTGACATTCGTTCAAGAACTTGAACTTGGATAGAGTTAGCAGAACCACTCAATCCTATTGAACGAGTCAATAGATCTCATCTCTACTATCATCCAAGTCCTTATATGAATAATGTATAGTCAAACCGACTTTATCATACAAGATATGATTAATCTTGTACTTATAATGTAAACCCCATGTGTAGACCCCGAGGATATAATTATAATTTTACACATTTCCTATTCATGCATTTACCTCCATTTCATACACCATTAACATGTCAATATGATTTCATATTTATTTTGAGGATTTGAGTTTGTTTAGAGTTTTGAGGTCGTAAACATAGGGACCTACACATAATTAAAAATAAGTTTTATTTTGAGTAGGACCCTACGATATTTTCTAAATTTGGGGAGGATTCAAGTGAGATTTTTAATTTTGACAGGTTCGATTGATCAAATAAGGTGATTCATTCGATCAAAATTTTGGAGAAACTCTGTAAAATTTGTGACATCTATTCGTTCGATCAAATGAGGCTTCATTCGAATAAGTTATTCGTTCGACCGAAGCATTGGTTTGTTCAAATGAAAGAGGATTCGTTCGACCGATGAAATAGAAGCTCCCTGAAATTTTTAAGTGTCAAAGGATTCGTTCGAGCAAACCTTGGTTCACTCGATCAAAGTGGGTAATTCGTTCGATCGAATCGATGCAAAATGATAATTTTTCCCTCTTTTAGAAGCTTCTCCTTAAGAAAACTTAAGGGTAAAATGGTAATTTCACTATCAAATTTATAAAAAGGGGGCTGAGCCCTAATTTTTGGCTGTTCTTCTCCTTTCCCTCTCTTTTCCTTCTTATTTTCACGTTCTCTCTTTAAATTTTATTGCTTTTTATCCAAATTTTAATTTCTCTTTGTCTGTTGACCACATTCATCGTGTCTAACCACCCGAAAGCTTCAATTTGATGATAGAAGCGCAGAAATCAAAAAGGGGAGCTAGGGTTTCAGGTAAAAAATTTGAGGTTTTTCGACTTCTGAGTGAAATCAAAGAAAATCGACATACTACGAGGTTGGT
Source organism: Trichilia minutiflora (assembly GCA_035590515.1). Lineage (NCBI taxonomy): Eukaryota > Viridiplantae > Streptophyta > Magnoliopsida > Sapindales > Meliaceae > Trichilia > Trichilia minutiflora. The sequence continues at coordinate 7,397 of JAVXUL010011267.1, read as the reverse complement.
AGCATCATTTCTAACCTGTCTGTATATTTTATTTTGCGTTTTTATCAACTTTCATTTGTATGAATTTTACTATTTATCCAAGTAGATTTTGATAGTTTTGACGTGTGCAATGTGATTTTTACATGTTAGATCGATTGTTGAATAACCTAATAAGTCATTAGGAAGCCATAGATATAATTTGAAGATAATTGATGAATATAAATAATAATTAGAGTTACTGTTCTGACAAGCGTATGGAGTCTGCTTGTCTAGGATGTGAAATTGAACCGAATTATGCTAGTACAGCTGCAATGTGGGTTCATGTTAGAAATACATGGATAATTAGACAGGTAACAGGGGGTTTAGCCAGCTTCATGTATTTGTTTGATTTTGAGAAAAACCCGAGTTAACATGCACTGCACGCATTCGAGTCTTATTCGTATTTTAGAATGTATATTGATACAGTTTTGAATACTTGTGTTTAGACGATGATATGCGAGCGAGATATGTGCATGACACGTCGAGAAACGAGGAGAACTAGGGAGTGTATACCCTCCCTAAATAGTGAGTGGACTTATTCTGTTTTGTTATTTTATTTAAAAATTTGATTTTTATAAATATAATGATCTGGAAATGTGTAATGAGTGATTTTGCCTATTATTCTTATTTATGTGAAAATAGATATTTGTGTGCTTAATATGATTTTGAAATGGATTTGATATTACTTGATGCATATATTTTTATATGATGATATGGCCCGTGGGCCGGGTTTATGTTTGCTATAAGATGATACAGCCAGTGGGTTATATTTTATATCTGTATATTGGTGATAATGACCATGAGAGCTGGGTTATTTATTATAGCTACAGGGTGGTAGCTTGGGGGAGAGTTCACTAGGATGTGGACCCCCAAGTGAGTGTTGTATTTGGTAGCTTAGGGATGGCCTAGGAGAGAGGTCGTCTAGGTGAGTGGAGACTGCACAGGTAAAACTGTTATGTGATTATTGCGATGATATGATGGAGATGTGTTTTGATCACCTGTAAGTCTCATTGAGTTAGTCACGATTATCACCCCGTGACTACTCGAGGCGAACGTCAGTGGTGGGCATATTTTTTAAAAAATCCTGTATATTATATCTCTTATATTTAAATTATCTTTTATAAAATAGCATGTTTTATCTACATACAAAACCCACTGACGGTCTCGAGATACCCAGGACCAGGGTAATCACCAAGAATGGGAGCTAGCCCAATAACTTTTGGTACTGGTTTTGGAGTTTTCAAATTAGAAGAAATGTTTTCATTAAATTAGTTGAATGTACTTATTTATTTATATTTATCTTTCGTTCACTCACGGAGTATGATTTCGTACACTTATCCCTCTCACTCTCCAGTTTCATAGTTAGATTGTCAGTAAGTGCTCGGTGGTGGTGATTCTTCCATATTGAAATGATCTTAGGTATACTTTCGCTAATCGACTCACTTAGAGAAATCTTAGTCCACTGGAGCTGATTTATAATTTGAATTTATATTTTTGTTTATGTAATGAAAACAAATGTATAATTATTTGGATATTATTTTTTATTTGAATAAGATTTAATACTTTCATATTTCGCTGATTGGTTTGTGAAAAAGGATTAAAATGTTCTCTATAAAAGTGCTTGTGATTTCTTGGAGTGATTCAAAGTTTGGGTGATTAAGTAGGAATTGTTTTGGAAGTGTTACATATTTGTTTTGAAAAAGATTTTTGTAAAGGCCTTACAAACTCACAGGGTGTGTTATGGTGATTGGATACATCCTGGGGAGTCTGTGGTAGTTGTCACGTGTGAGACTCACGGGTTAGGGCGTGACAACTTTAATGGTATCAGAACTTTTGGTTTAAAATGATTTTGAAAACACCCAAACTTGATTTTTAATCTGTATTTTGAAATTCTGTACATGATTTTATAGTTTTTAAAAGTTGTCCAGTGGACTAGGTGAATCGAGTCATAGGAAGCATCACCACTATGTTAAATGCATGCAATTAAACTTCGTATTACTTTTTTAGTAATAACGTCTTTGAGACATAGGCGAGGTCATGGTAGACCAAGGAGAGAAATCATGCCTGATATTGAAGAAGAGGCTACTTCGTATATGCCTCCACTGGAACCTAAAGAGCAGCATGAGCCTGCTCCTCCTCCTCAATACCAGCAATCAAGCATGGGAATGCCTCTAGCTATAACTCCTGAGCAATGGGATGCCTTTATGGCATATTGGAATGCTTAAGCTGCAAAAGCATCTAGATCAGCTTTGAAGTTATCCAAGCTGATCCAAGAGGTTTGATAGTTGGGAAGTGTGCCTTTTGAAGGTACTACAGATGCGGTAGAAGCTAATCGATGGTTTAAAAAATTGGAGGATGACTTGAATGACATGAAGTTGGAGGACAGGTACAAGTTAAAGGTGACTGTCAGGTTGTTAGAGGGTAGTGTAGCTACTTGGTGGGCAAATGTGCAAGCGAGAGCCTCCGTACAGTTGACTCAAGACAACTTTGTACAAGAATTTAGAGACCAATACTACAACCCTTTTCACTGTAATCAGAAGAAGCAGGAGTTCTTTCGACTAACACAGATGGGTAAGACAGTGATAAAATATGAAACTCAACTGAGAGAGTTGGTCGAGTTTGCATCTGAGTTTGCTAATGAAGAGAGTTTGTACACCAAGTTCGAGGAGGGCTTGAACATTGAGATCCGAAAAAAGATATCACTGTCAAAAAATCAGGGGTACAAAAAAATTATTTAGATGGTACTTTGAGCTAAGAAGTTGGTAGGAGAGAGAGGATCGAGGAGTTAGTTCCAGAAGAGAAAAGACTTGAGTATACAAGTTAACTCTCCATCTAAGAAGAGCCATAGCAGTGGTTCATCCAGTGGTGCCTCTGCTACTAGTCCTACAAGCATCTCCTCATATTCTCTTCAAGGTCAAGGACCCTCAAGATTCACATCATCAGCTCAAGAAAATACTCAGGATTCAAGACAGGATCAGAGGGTGGACAGATTTATTCATTGTAGGCAATATCATGTGGGAACATACCCTCTGCTATTAATATATTACCAATGTGGGGAGACAGGTCACATCAAGAGATTGTCCCAAACTAGGCAGAATAGAGACAGGTGATCAGACTAGTCGGCATTATTCACACCATCAACAGCCACCAGTTGAATAGGCAATAGCTTTTGATGGCAGAAGGTCAGGAGTGGGTAGTTCATCACAGTATCCCATGGTACTCAGAGGACTCGAGATAGAGTCCAGACTAGGGATATTCACTTTGAGTCAGGAGCAAGCATAGAATAACCCAGATGTGATGACAGTATGGTCACAATTTTTGATCAACCTGCATACGCATTTATATATCTGGGTTCTAGCAGATCATTTGTCAACACTGCTTTTCCTTCTCATGCTAGTACTGCATTGTCACCCCTAGATCAAGAAATAATAGTTCATACCCCACTGGACCAAAAGTTATTGAGAAAGATAGGATTTAAAGATTGTGTTGTGATTGTAAATGGAGTCGAGCTGGTAGAAGACTTGATCCCTTTGAGGATGGAAGATATTGATGTGATTTTGGGGATGGACTGGTTGTCCAAACATCGAGCGACAGTGGATTGCTTTTCTAAACAAGTGGTATTCAGTGGACCCAAGGAAGTAGAGATAGTTTTCTCAGGTGATTGGGATATTCTAACTAGTAGCTTGATTTGTGTGATGGAAGCCCAGAGGCTAATAAAGAAAGGGTGCCAAGGGTATTTGGCACATATTGTTGATAATGCTGCCTCTGAGTATTCCATTGACCAAGTTCTAGTGGTGAGAGAATTCCCAGACATATTTCTAGATGAATTACCTGGAATGTCATTAGAACAATAGTTTGATTTCAATATTGATTTGATTTTGAGTACTATACCAATCTTGATGCCACCTTATCGTATGGCACCAACTGAACTCAATGAATTAAAAGTGCAGCTTTAAAAATTGGTTGATAAGGGTTTTGTCAGACCAAGCATATCACCTTAGGGATCATCGATATTCTTTGTTAAGAAGAAGGATGGGACTTTATGATTATGTATAGATTATCGACAGTTGAATCAGGTCACCATTTAGAATAAGTACCCACTGTTTACACGAAACCTAATGCGGAAAATCTACTCGCAAGTGTACGATGTCAAGTTATAATCCTAAGTAAGTAGGGTATCGTCTCCACAGAGAATACGTAATTCTATTAATGCCTATAATGGAATCAACACTAAGTTTTATCTAGAAAACCAACCTAGAAAAAATCTATCTAAATTAATCAAGAATTAAATAATGATAAACTAAATTTAACGATAAAAACACACTCAAGCAACCTGGAAAAATCAATGAATATAAGCCTAGAGAATTGATTCATCTATCGTTTTTACCCCGTTTTAATTGCCCCTTTAAAGCCCCAATTCAATGAAGTTATAAAACTGAAATTATGTATTCACTCCCTCTCCCAAGGCAAGTGAGTCTATCTCTCAATCTAACCGTAATATCCCTATTTCCAATTAAATTGAGAAACGCATTAATCTCTAGTCCTTTTCATAAGTTTTCTAGGAATTCAACCGTCTCCCGACTAATTAACAAACCTAGTCATGTTGTTCATGGTCGAATCTAAATCCCGCTCTCCCGAGTCTTAAGATTCAAATTTATATTCATCCAAATCATGGACATTAATTTTAAAAGCATTAAGCATCAAACAACATAAATAAACATCATTCAATTCATTAAATATCATATATGAAAATTAAAATAAGTTTAACAAGAGATTACATCAATCCTCTAGATTAAAAATCTAGCAATCCTTATGGTTTTCAATAATTAAACTAAGAGAATACAAGAGAGAGAAAGAAAAACTCTCAATCTTCAATCTTTAATCTTGAATCTTCTTGCTTTCTTGTTGAATCCAAAGTTGTTTTGAGTATTTTCTAGCCTCCAAGATGTGCCAAAAATCCCCGTTTCAAGTTCCAAATACATCCCCCTTTTATAACCAAGTGAACCCTAGGGTTAAAAGAAAAAAAATGGAGAAGGGAGTCAAAAAAAGCGTACATTAGCCAGCCTGCTACAGCACCAATGGGTCTATTTTTGGGCTTCCTGGGCGCTGCAGCAGGCCGCTGCAGTGCTAGCCTTTCTGTTTTCCTGCGCAGTTTATCCACTTTCAGCCCTATTTTGATGATGATAAAGTCTTCAAATGAGCTCAAATTCTTCATGAAAGTTGTAGCTATTTTTGTCCTCTTTCGAACGAAACTTGAATCAGCAAATTCTGATGATTATATTGAAAGTTATGGCCAATATAAAAAAATTGCGCAGATTTGATCCAAAATGCACATTTTTTTGATTTTTGGAATTTAAGCCTTACAACACCAAAACAACCATAAATTCATTAAAAAAACTTAAAATAACCCCAAAACAAGCAAAATATAAGTTGAAAAACCTTAATAAAATTCAACTAATCAAGTTCATTTAAGCACTTGATAAAGCCAAAAGATTTTACTGTTTCATCAAACTAAATGCTCAACTTCTAGAGACTTACTTTAATATATAAATAGATCAATGTAATTTTCACCTTATTTAGCTTAGTAGTAGATATAAATCCAACAAGCTATTTCATAAACAGATTTTTCTCAATAAAACCACTAAGAAATATTATCTTTATATATATCTGTCAAATCTCATAATTATGGTATACAGTTAAGGCTAATATAATCTAGATGAATTTTATCATATTAACGGGTGAAAAGATTTTCTCATAATTGTTTTTGAGTATAATTTATCAAAACTAGCCATGTTTTGTAGGTAACTACCTATCATTGTTACCAATCTTTCTTCCATTTATTGTCGATAAAAACTATTCTCTCTGATAGATCAACAAATGTCCAAACCTGATTTATATATATAGATTCTATTATAGAATTCATCACCTTCAGCCACTTTTCTAGATCTCTATCTAGGATAACCTCTTTGTAAGTTCTTGTATCATCACTGTGACCCGTCTCTCCTACTAGGTAAGATTCAAAATCTTACACACTGAAAAATCTATATCTGTCAAGGAGCTTAAGAACCCTAGTGGATTTTTAAGCTAAAACTAGGTCAATATATACTAAGGGCTATTGACTAGACTCTCTTACATCAGTATTGTCAACTTAAGTTTCTAAAGAATATTCCTTCAACTCGATTTCTCTACTTGCTCCTCATTTTTTAAGAAACTCTTTCTCTAAAAAGTGCGTATTCTTATTGATCAAAATTCTTTAATAAAAAATAGAAATAATATCATAAATTATCTTTAAAATATCCAATAAATCGACCTATCTCTGATTTATCATCAAGCTTATTAGATCTGATCTATTTGACATATATTGGATAACCCAGACCTTTATATAATTGAGGTTGGGTCTTTTATCATTTTATAACTCATATTAAGTCTTTTGAATTGATTTTAATAGAACTCTATTAAGAATATGCACAACTGTTTGTGAAGCATATCCCTACAAATATAATAGTAAGTTTGTGAGAATAACCATCGATCATACCATATCTAATATGATACAATTCCTCTTTTCAGATATACCATTAAGCTGTGATGTATACAAAGGAATCATCTATAAGATAATTCTATTTTCTTTCAAGAATTCCTAAAACTCAGTGTTGCTGTATGCTCTCAAATCTAATGGTGATGTTGGACATTTAAGATATTTATTCATATGTATCATAATATTATTAATTAATATATATTTTTTGTTATTACATATCTATATATTTAATAAATTAATAAAGAGGCGTTTTGTTGCTGTATTTAGAGAATTGTGCCTAAGATTAAACACATGGTTTTTGAAATACATGAGAGAGAGAATAAAATTTGCAAAATAAAACAAAAAAAGAGCTAGCACTCGAAATTTGATTTACCTTATTCGTGTGGATACCATAGAGGCACAAGTATAAAGATTTGTATTTATGGTTTATCAAAGGTATTAGTTTTGAATTCATTTATTTGATAATAACACTAGGTTTATCGCATAGATCCTTAGAAGGAAATCAATTTTTTTTTAATTCTGCTATATTACATGCTTCAATTTTTTAACACTTGGTGCTTAAGTATTCGTCCTTACGATCTGATTGTAGAGTCTTAATACTCTTTTTCATCTGTTTCTCGACTTCATTCTTGAATTCGTGTTGTCAATTTTAGGGCTAGTGATCTTGTATTAACTTTTGGTTATCAACAAAAGAATTTTTCTTTGATCTCAATTAGATTATGTACCCAAGTATAGGTAGTCTTGTTATAGTATAGTTCGGTGAGTCTAAGTGTCGTATCCACAGGGAGTGTTTTTTCTAAGAGTCCAATTGGGTTATGTCCAAGCCAAGATCCAATAGAAAAGG
>JAVXUL010011256.1:0-12362 GCA_035590515.1 Trichilia minutiflora | reverse complement strand
ACAGCTCATAAACTTCTAAATATAGAGTATAACAAATATGGTACATAATCACAATTATTTACGAGATCTTTCAACAATAAGTATTATCTATTTTTTGAAAATGATTACGAAACAGTCTTTATAAAAAGGTATCAAACAAAGGTAAAAGTTCCCTCTGTTTCTTTTCAGAAAAAATGACAAGAACCCAACACAGATGGGAATGGTTATTCTGAACAGATCATACCTTCTGTAACTTCTTTTGTTCCTCGTCTTCCTTCTCCAAATCACGAATGTACTCCTGATAAATGATCAAGCGATCGATTCTTTTCAAGACGTAAGCATCTCTCATCATCCTCCAAGCGTTCTCCTGCTTGAAAGACAAATCATCATATGAATAGGTTTACGGATAAACACCCATGAGGATGATTTCCATAGAATCTTCAAGGATGTATCTCAATAAAATCACAGGCTTCCAGAATTTCCTGTACTCTGCTATATTCCGCCTATGGTTTTCAGCAGCATTCTCCTTCTCCTGAATAAATATCAAGACACAAACTGTAAGAATTAGTCATAAACAAGAAAAAATTACCAATGTCAGCTGTGATGTGATGAGAAACAAAGCTGAAAATCGAGTCTATGCATCACCCCCAATTAACATCCTGCTTTACTACATCCCTGGTGGCTGTGTGGCGAATCAAAACAAAAGTACAGAGAGTAGAAACAAATAAATCAAGTTAATGAAGAGCAAAAAGAGGAAAAACAAGAAAAATACATTCCCATACATCTATTTAGACACATATCCAACTATGGAATCTTCCATATGTCACTGGAATGAAAACTAAAGCCAAAGTGGAAAAAGAAAAAAATAATAAATGAAAGAAGGAAGAGACAACCACGGGCCACTTGATGAGCGAGACAAGGCCCCCATATTTGGAACCTACATGCATGAATTAACATATACAAGCATGCATACTCACAAAAATGTTGTATAGAGGCGGAAAAATTTTACCTTCCTCTCAAGTTCCACCATGTACTTATCAAAAAGATCCTCCCAATCTCTGGCTCGTTCAACAGCTTTGAACCGTTCATCATTTTCAAACATACATACTTACCAATAAACAGCTTAGTTAGTGGTTAGAAGATTGAGAACATAATCTTAACATTAGCATATAAAGGCTATTGAAATAAAACTTTTCATAGTCAATGAAAAATTTGAACCTCCATTTCATAGAAGATGTGAGTTCTGTAGACTCCTGAAAGAGATCAAAGCATAAAAGAACATCAAACATGTATAATATAGAAGAGATGGGGCAATCGGAGATGCATGCAACATACTTCAAGCATCTTTGTGAATTCTTCCTTCACTTTTTTCTGCCTCATTCGCCTCTCTTAGGCCTCTATTTTTTTTCCTCTGACCCAAGTACTAAAACATAATAAAGTATAACCAATTTTATGTCAGAACAAAATGGTTAATTATGTCAAAGCATAAAATTAAAAGTTGAAAGCATCTAGGGATCAGCCAGTCATACACAGTTTTATCCTAATAGAATCCATTGAAAGCATATTAAAAAAAAAAAAGCATAACATACTACTGCAGTAACATTTCCTGCTAAGTTTACCTCATTAAATGCTTGCTTACGCTCACCAAGTGTCTTCAGTGCACCATATCTTTTATCATTGATTATCTCTCTCATTGCCTAAATAAGATTTCAATATCAGTAAACATTATTTTTCCAATATATAAAACATAGAACAAATAGAGAGAGATACAGATGAAAAACCTGCTCCCATGTCCAATCAGATTGCACAATAGCAGATTCAAGAAGGGCTTTGAAAGCATTTTTCACCTCCTAAATAAAGAGGGGAGACCAGATTAAATTAGCAATAGAAAACCACTGGTGACAGGCACAAGATTATGATCTCAGCATTCTAGAATTCTGCAATGCACACATTTCTAGGTGAATCAAAGTACCAGTTTGGTGGCATACACTAAAGGTTCATCATGGGGTGTTTTCTCCTCCACCAAAGTCACATTAATTTTTCCAGCAATCGCAATTCCTTTTTTTTAATTCCTAACAATAACAATTCAACTTAAGCAAATTAAGAATTCATTAGTCAAACTGTCATACTAATTTTTGTAAATGAAGAACTGCATGTTGCAAATTTGAAATGAGTGAACTAAAAAGACTTTTTTTTCATGAATAATCTTAGACTACAGAAAACTTATATATGAATCTTCTTAAGGAAAAAAAACGTACTCTAAAACTCTTAACATTCCTCAGCTATAAACTACCAAACAGATTTCACTAATTTAAAATTTCATAAGCAGCCCTCAAAAAGATAGTCATATCTCAATATCCTGCATAGTAGCTCCATTTCCCAAATTTGCAGCATCTTGAGACACGACAGACCCATAGCCACTTCTGTCATTGTTTGGACATAAGGCAGCAGTCCTCATACAATCATATTCTGATGATAACAGATGATTGGAAACTACAGAAGTAAAAGTTCATACATTATATTTGTGTTGATATTGACCAAACCCAGAGGAGTGCTGGTATTTCCTGAAACAGCAATACTCAATGAGTCACCATTGCAGGTTGAACTACAGTGGCAACTACACCTGCAGAGTGTCCAACAGGAATGGTTGATGGTCCAGAAACTACCAATGGGGAAGGATTAGTCACAGCAACAACAGGTGTAACCGAAACAGAACTGGAAGCTACCCCAGATAAAGTTGAAGCAGTGCCTGAGCTAGTGGTAGAAGATGTCTTGGCAGAGGAAGCAGCAACAGCAGGAGAGGCATTAGAATTTGTCACCAATTCTGATTGAGTTCCATGGTTAACTGCTATTGGAGCTTGTTCCCGGGCCAACTGGAAGCAAATATTTGAAAGCAAAATCAGAAAGGCACAAAGACAGGAAAAGTACAAGTAAAAGGTCAAATGAGTAAAACCTTCAGCTCCTCAGGCATTGACCATTTGGACTGTTTCTGAAAAAGTCACTCTCTGATTATGTAATGATCATGGAAAGGTGCTAATCAACCAGGACATAACTCAACTAAAGCAAAACTGATAGAAAACAGAAATTATCAAATGAAATTAGTTTAAACACACTTTTTTCCCTCTGGAGTTGTGAATTCCTTCCAAACAGTGGATGCGTCTACCTTCTGTTGCAGTAAACATCATTGTTCAGAAAAGAAATTAACAAAATGTTACAAACAATCTATAGATGAATAATACCATGTTACAATGATAAGCTCTTCGCTATTAGGCATCATTATTACAAGATAATGTCAATTAGGAAGTGTTTACATCTTCAGGCAAGAGAAGAGAAGAACCTATTTAAACAAATAAAAATAATACTTCAATTCTCTATCCACTTGTCTGGAAACTCAATTCTACATTCCAACAGGATAAAGAAGTAGAGATATTTGATATTCAAAGTAAATGAAAACAAGATAAATAAGATAAATTTTCATTGGAATCAAACACCATTGACTTGGCATTTCATTCCCCTCAAAATTTTTAGTACCAGGTATACCTAAGGAACTCTTTACAAACATTGGCATCAGACAACTAGCAGAACAAAAAAAAGCTAGCAAGAGCAAAGTTATGGGTAAAAAATTGCAATGAAGTATCCTAATATAGGAACGGACAAATACAATTCTTCTCATACAACAAGAAAAAATATGAAGAATAGGAAAAAAAAAAAGGTTTTAATATTCAGCTTCACAAGCATCACAGAATGATAACCAACATTCATCAAATTTGGGGGGAAAGATCATGGAATGACAACCACATTTATCTATAAACACAACTGCAAGCAGAAAGGGACAAAGATAAACAACAAAGGAAAACAGCAACAATATATTACGTTAATGAAGAAACTTGTCATATAAGCAGAAAACAGCCAGTAAAAACTTGTATCTTCATCCCAACAATTTCACTGAGTAATTATGCAGAAAGAGGCAACTATTACTACTCAACATTTGTTATGGAATCCCAGATAAAAATTTTCCCTCCATCGAAAAGTTATGTAAGTAGCAAAATGTTGCCTGCCTTGAGAAAGTGAAAGCCTGCCTTCAAAGTGAGCATATAGAGCAGCAGTTAAATTTCTCCAGACATGCTATCATGTCTACAAACTATTGGAAAAACATGCAAAGAAAATAAAATTCAAATAAAACAATTTTGATCAGCATCCATGAAGGGAACACAATTACAAATACCAAGACATGAAAGACTGAAACAAATCAAAGGCATGTTTGACCAGTAATGAAAAACAAATTAAAAACTGCATAAATATTAAACAGTATTTATTTATGACACACCTCAATTGGAGTCATCAATTCCAAAGGTTTCCCCCAGCTAGATTGTTTTGTTCTCTTATTATAATAGTATCTAGAAAAATAAAGCCATCGGTTAAGAAAGACATATCTATCTATATATAGATACAGATATATATTTGTTTATTTGTATGCATGTGTTTCTATACCAATATATACAGCAAGGCTTTACCTTCTTCTATCATTTGATGTATGCTCTTGCCAATCACGTGATGATGGCTGAGCAATGCTAGGAACTTGTGCTACCTGATATTTTCACAAAAGCATACAATTACAACACGTTTCATATTAGAAAGAAATAAATAAACAAATGACATGCATAATGTTAAGCAAACATATTAAAAAAAGAATTATATTTATATTTTGGTAATTATCAGAAACCCACCCAAGTTTCTGACATCATGACTGAATTTCTCATAACATCAAGGAAACGTCACTAACTCCACCATCAGATTATCTGCCTTTGAAAATAATTGTTACGTCCCAATTTTGTCCAGATAACACATACTTTTAATTAACTTGGTATGCAGAATACGGGTAAGAGATGTTCTGAAATGTAGTAAAGTGCAGTGTGCTGACATCAGAGCACTCATGCTCTGATCAGTGATAGGGAAGATAAGCGGAGGATAAGAGATCTCTCTCTGACTCTGTGTTTTCGAAGAGACGGAAAAGGGAAAAATAGAGGCAAAAACGCAAATTAATACTATTTCTTTCCCCATCTCTTAGATCCATCTACTTTTACTAGTTTCTTTTCCTCTCTCTCAAATTCATCCTCCCACTTTTCCTTCACCTTCTCCCATTAACCAATGGATTGAGGTCCATCATCCTTCCCCATTCTTCTTTGCCTCTCATAAGTCTTCTCATTATCACCTTCTGCCAGTGTCTTTTGGAAGGTTCACAGTAGTTAAATCAAAGCTTCACATCTTTAGGTGACACGATGGTCAGAAACTCATTCATAATACAAGTAACAAACTCCCTCACATTAGAACCTTGTCAAGAGTTTCTTTATGCACAATAGCAAGAAGTGACTATATGTACTTCCAATCAGATATATGTAAAAAATACAACTCACCAGGCATGAGACAGATAACATTGCACAAAAAAAAAAAGAAGGGAAAATCCCTTTCAACTAATAGATGGTAGGAAACTCTAAAGCAAGAGTCAATTTGTCCAATTACTTTCACAGTGAGATGACAGAGAGTATATCATTTCTTGAAAAAGTGTCAAGAAGAAGCTTCAAAGAATGTAGCATAGGCCACACCAAAAACGGTGACCTATTGATAACTTCTTCTTAATGAAAAAACAAACATGACAAATTATGAGAAGGAAACTGTAAACAAAAATAAACTTACTTTTTTCCTCATTTTTTTTTAATAAGAAATAAACTTACCGCATCTGTGGAGGAAGCAGCCGATGGTTGTTGACCAGTCTGCTGTACAGGTGGAATAAATGGCACACTGTGATTAGTAGAAGAAGTCCAAGGTTGTCCAGGTATAGGTGCAAGAAGTGCGTGCATTTGAGGTATCGATTGGAACTGGGATGATGCACTGGCATTATTTATTTTGTGGCTGACATACAGAGATAGTGCAAACTGAAACAACACAAAGCATCAAAAGAGATACAAAAGGAGCTCACAAGAATGCAAGAAGTAACAAAAAGCATCAGATCTTATGATACACGACGAAGAGAGAGGCATTCCAGGGTCACCTAAGCCAGGCATGTGATTATTCATTGCAGTGGCAGTGTTCTGTGGCTAAGGTGAGCCAGCAGTAAGAGGCCTATTTGGTTAGACATATGGTGCTGATATAGCATGTGACAAAGGCACGGGACTAATAGACTGACTTAGCATATGTAGAAACTGTTGCATTGGTGACACAGCATGTAGCGTGTTTATACGAATCCAATACAAGATTGAAACTCAAAAATCTTGAAATCCACCAAAAAAAATTATGAAAGCCCTAAAATTTAAGAAAAAATTCTATTATTCAAACAAAAGTTCTCTAAATAATAATTAACTTTCTAATCCTAAACCCTAAGATTAGAGCCACTTTTATATTAATAAATTAAGGGTAAGTCTAAGTATACTTAAAGTGAACTTGTCCTTAAATTTGAATTAAAATAAAATACAAAGAAGGATAAAAATATAAATTTGAAAAGAAAAGTAAAGATAAGTAAATGCAAGTTTACTAAACGCTTTGTGTCATTTTACTTTTCCCTTGCTTTCCTATACTTCCACGAATGTCCACATCAGTCTCTTCTACTTAGAAAAAACTCGTCCTTGAGTTGTTTTTGCTTATTGGATAAATTTTCCTCGAGTGTCATAATACGAAAATAGATGGGTCACATTAAAGGTGCGAAAAATACTCATGGTGTCTGGAAGATCTATCATATATGCGTTATAATTAATCTTCTTCAACACTTGGTATGGTTCATACTTCTTTGGTTGAAGCTTGCTGTAAGTGCCCACTAGAAACCTCTCCTTTGACAAGAAAATTATTACTATGTCTCCTTCTTTAAATACCCTTGTCTTTTCATATTTGTCGGCAACTTTCTTATATTTTACATTTGTCGCTTCTAACCTCTCTTTAACTTCTCGTTGAACCCCTTGAATATCTTCAGCCATGTATTGTACTGTAGTACTCCTCAGATGCTCTTCTTTCTCACATCCACCATCATCATCATCATTATCGAGCTCACACAATACCTCCTCTAAGTCATTTTTCTTGTCTTACTCTAGTAAATTCACATTTCGTCTTAAAGGACACTTGTGAGATCTATGTCCCGATTGGTTGCACTTAAATTTCCATAGTGTGGGCTTGACATAAGGGTTTTGTGTTTTAGGGGCAGACGACTTATTAAACAATTCTCTTCCCGATAACTTTCTCCATATTCCATACCTCATTCACCACTTTCTTACCGATTACTTTTTCACCCTCTTTCTCTACTACGGCCTTACCCCTTTCTTATGAAATCTTACTTTAGGTTCCCTCAAAATAGGTGCTACAAAAACTTCTTTGAAAATCAAAAGTCCTGTCATCTCTCTCTTATAATAGCTTCAACATTTAATGCTAAATTCCTAACCTCTGTTATATTTCTAACTATTTGGACTCCAATCCGATCCCTTATCCCCGGTTTCAATCCCTCTAAGTACCTAACAACTTGTTGTCCCTCCAATTCATTCAATTCATTCCTTTTCGCTAACTTTTAAAATTCCGATATATAATCATACACAGATTTCAACCCCTGGCTACAGTTTTGATATTGCATAAATAAATATTGTTATTGTTCATAATCATCTGATAAAAATCTAGTCTTCATTAATTGTCTCATACGATATCGCGCGTGAACTGGTATTCTACCCTTCTATGCCTAGAATCTTGTAACTATCCCACCATACGACTACTCTGTCTTTCAATCTATAGGCTACCAATTTAACGCTACGTTCTTCTGGAATATTCATATAATCAAATAATCCATCTACTTCTGATAACCAACATAAAAATCCCTGAATATCTAAACAACCATCAAAAGTAGATAAATCTCCCTTTAAGCAATATTCCTCTGTCTCCTAATTAGTGGCACAATAATCTCCAATTACTCCACCATATCCTCCCCGTCCACGACCTCTAACATTCCTCAAAAGTCCTCGATTACTCACATATTGGGAGTATCCTCCATCTTCGTCTTCCGAATCAATATCGTAGGTTGATAGCCCACGAATGATAAGTTCACGTCTCTCGATAGGTCGATCACGGGTCATCTCTTGGTCACCACCACCTGTGATTTTAGTTTCCCTTTTTGCATCCACACGAAGAGTGTGTAGTTTTTGTTGAATTAGGTTTAGATTTTCTTTAATGGTAACAAATTTTTTCTCTACTGCAACAACAAACCTTTCGAACCTCCGCTCTAACCTTATCAGGGCCTGCTTTCTTTGTTCATCGGTATGGGAATGATTGTTCCTCACTTCATCTGTTATGATTTTAGGATTACGCGTTCTCGCTCTGATACCAAACTGACGCAATGTGTAACATGTTTATATGAGTCCGATATAAGATTGAAACTCAAAAACCTTAGAATCCACCAAGAAAATTATGAAAACTCTAAAGTTTAGAAAAAAAAATTCTTTTATTCAAGTAAAAATTCTCTAAATAATAATTAACCTTCTAATCCTAAACCCTAAAATTAGAGCTTTTTTATATTAACAAATTAGGACTAAGCCTAAATATAGTTAAAAATAAACTTGTCTTTAAATTTGAATTAAAATAAAATATAAAGAAGGATAAAAATGTAAATTTGAAAGGAAAAGTAAACATAAGTAAATATAAGTTTACTAAACATCTCGTATCATTTTAATTTTCCCTTGCTTTCCTATACTTCCATATACGTCCACATCAATTGATTGTGAGAATGGAATTGGTTGACCTTGAATAGTCGGCATTCCTGCATTTACAAAAGAAATACCTTGTCCAACAGGCCGAAACTGCTGGGAAACTGTAGGAATAAATGATTGTCCTTGTTGTGTCGGAAGCACAAGTCAAAACTACAGAAGAAAGACATGCTCACAACTCAATTATTAAAATTCTTGTAACAATATACATGGAAAATGCCGCTAAATGTCAACAAGCGAAGATATTACTTGCATTGTGAGGATGACCAAAAACTTTTGAGGACCTAACTATCCAACCACAGTAAGCCAAGGTGACCAATCCATAAAGTGTTATAGAAAGAGTGAGGCAAGAGAGAGATAGAGAGGAGGAGAGTGGGTTGCAAAAAAACTATCATAATAAAACTTTGTTCAATTAAAACACGGGGAATTTACAGAAGGAAGTCCCTTTTGACTCTTATAAAATCAAATATTAAGCAGGACAAAAAAATTCTAATTAAATTCAAAGTGCCATTTTACATTCACCTATTTTACTGAAAAAAAGTTAAACAAATTACAAAAACAAAAGTCATCATGGTAGATATCCTGAGAGATGCAAGTTGAATTAAACAACTTCAAACACAATGATAACAATACCTCATAAGCTAAGCAAGACCAAACACATTTTGACATATTCAAACAAACAACAGACAGAGCTAAGATTTCAATATGCATATACAGATTTATATAAGCAGTTTGTTCCAAACAGGAACCTTTCCAGATTTTCAGTTACTTTACAATAGATCCATGATTTAACTGAATTAGAATTTCACTACCTGTGCACCAGAGGATTGAGGATTATTAGCCCTTCCAGTACATGGGCGAGCCTCCTTATGCTGCTGCAGAAATCAAATAGTTATTAAGAGCATCAAGTAACCAAAAGAATTCAGCAAAATAATGCTCACTTGCAGAGCCATGAGCAGAAAGAGAAAAATGGCCCAAAGTTCAAAGTCAATCAATTTATCTTGTTAAATGATTGACTACCATCTCTATCTGTAAAAATTCTCTCTGTTAACTTCCCATTTAACCTCTCTTGGGGTATTTTTTCTCGTGCACTCCTAGACCAAGTACCGAGCACATCAAGGAAGAGATTGTATGCACTATTCAACTTACTTTGTTTCCAGGAAATTCTGGACAAAAATATCTTTTCAGAACACAAAATTTCCAAGAAGTGGTTCAAAACAGAAAAATAACAAATTGCCAGGATTTTCCTTCATCTTGGTGATAGTTAAGGGGGTTAAAAACCACACAGAATTTTTTCTGGAACTGCACTTACAGACTGAGGAGAACATAATGACAATTAAGCAACTCAGTTGCCTTTATTCCGTCTTCCACTATCGTGTCTCTAACAGTTTCCTCTTAATTTTTTTACTCTCACCCCCCAGACAACATAAACCTCACAAGGCACATATGCCATCACATTCACAAAGCATAACACTCTACTAAGCTAAACAGCAGCAGCAGCTACAAAACTCCTAAACACATAAATAAAATCAACCAGACAATCAATCAGGTCACCACTGATAGTTACGCAAAAACTGTCTAATCCAACCCAAGAACCCTTCTTCTGGCTAAATTTTGTCGCTAAATACAACAAACAAACTAAACCCTACTTAGTAAACTCAAAATATATATTTGATAATACTCTACATTGCATTACAATTTTCTTTTACCACAATACAAAATTTTCTTCAAACGACCACAAATTATCATAGGTTGTTAACATTGTAAAACCTCACATTCAATCCTCCCTCTTTTGCAAATGGATCTTTTTCAAGTAACCAGGCCGAAGACGAATATATTGTCACCAAAAAGATATATAAACAAATAAATTTTCTAACCAAAAAAAATTAAACAGAGAACCAATACTTACTGATATAGGAGAGAAGAGTAGGATGTACAGTGCAGAAATGACTTGCAAATAGAATTTCTGACGTTGTTAAAGATTCAGAAAGGTAATATCTCCTTCTGCGTCCCCGCGTCTCAGCTCCGGAGTTAGGCTTTAAGAGATAGTCCGGGAGTAAAAAATTTGACCGAAGTCGGACGGCAGTAGTTTATCATTGTTAATACCCATATTTCGATTTTATCCCCACTATAAAGTATCAAAATTCCGTTATTATAACCGTCGTGATTCGTCTCGGGGTACGGTCACGATTTACAATTCGGGCGGGTCGATGATTGGCCATCGCCAAATGGCATTGTCTTTTAATCTTTTTTGTCTGGTCACCTGTCCGTCGTTCTAGTGAATTGCCATTAATTCAAAATAATATTGGTTAATCATGGTATCGTCTTCTTACAGTTCATTTTTCAATTCCAGTTAACAATGTTACACGTCGTATTATTAAATTGAGATAAAAATTAAAATATCAACAGTAGGATCAAATAAAAATTAGTTTATTAAATTATAAAATGAGTAACCACAGAGATAGGCAACGGCCTTTACTCCAGAGCACACATATAAATAAATGAAAAAGCTACACATATTAATGAAATCGATAATTGAAATATTTCATAGAAATTGATTTCTTATTTATTTATCTCATAATAATGCCTTGACTTTTGATAGCTGTGGTGGTATATTAATTTATGTTAATTATGTTAATAACAAGTTTTTTTCTTGTATTATAAGGTTTCACACATTCCATTTTAGAATATATATTAAAATTTTCATTAATTGCTATCGTATTTTATTTACACCCTGCTGTATATAATTAAAAATGTTAAATGTAATTAAGACTTTGAAATGCTCAATGTCTTCTATTTGACACCCATGCCCATGCCTAACATTTTATCAGTTTTAAAAACAAAAACAAGTTTTATGAAAGCACTTATTGCATTATTGTATCAAATAACTTTCCCATTCGATACAGATTGTCAAAAGTTTTATGAACATCCATCCTTCTTCATGATAATGTGGACACCATATTCAGAAAGAAAGCACTTGTAATCGAGGAATATTAGCATTCATGGTATTGAATCGGATATAAGTGATGCCCCGGTACTAGACCGAGAAATTAATTGCAAATCATGTGTATACTGTATCATCGTGGGTATTCATTACCTCTTTGTGAGGTTTCATTAAAAAAAATGAAAAAATAAAGAAAAAAAATACCATGACAGGTATTGCATTTATATGCAGTTTTGGTGAAACTTGAAGAAAGGATTGGTTAGTGGGAGAAATATATTATGGAAAATTAAGCTCGTCATTATTGATTCTATTCTCTGTGCATATATATACACATGAGATAAATGAATAAAAAAATCCAGCTCAGCTAACTAACTATTTGCCAACTTAGCTAACTAATTACAATATTTATTTACAACTTACACTACCAACGTGAAATTAAAAACTAACTCTAATTCATATTCAACTAACATTCAGTTAAATAATTTTTATCCCCCTTTAAGATGAAGGTTGGTGGATATCTACCAAACCCATCTTGAATGTGAGCTATAAAAACAGAGAAGTAGGAAGAGATTTGATGAAGATGTCTGCCACTTGAGAGGATGAAGAAAGATGAGAAATTGTAATAAATCCTTGTTTCAATTGATCAAGAACTATATGGCAGTCTATATCAAGGTGTTTGTTTCTTTCATGGAAAACTAGGTTGGCAGCAA
>JAVXUL010011246.1:0-12363 GCA_035590515.1 Trichilia minutiflora | reverse complement strand
GGATACGACACTTGGACTCACCGGACTATACTACAACAAGACTACCTATACTTGGGTACAAAATCTAATTGAGATCATGCATCATGGCATTAAGTGAGAAAGGCTAACGTAAATAAACACAACCAAAACTTTTTAATGTTCTTTTTAAATTCATTGTTAAATGTTTGATTATAAATGATTTTATTTGTGGTTATTTGTATGCTTAAACTTAGTATGTAATAATGTTAAGCATGATTTAATTATTTAAAAAATAAATTATTTTTTCTTGTTCTAGTACTCAAATATGATCTGACTATTGTGGTTTGATTATTTTAATGATCATGTTTGATAATTATAAGAATTAATTTAGTTATTGTGCTAAAACTGAGAAATGAAATCAAACCCTTGTAATGATTAAATTGCAAATGAGTTGAGTGTTTCCTACATGCATATTTGAGAATGATAAATAAAAGGAAACATTATAAATAGGGGAGAATTATAATTCTAAGAGGAGTATATTATTTTTGTTTTTGACTGATGATTTGGGATTTAATTTTCTTATTAAATTCCTTGATATGTTAAGCAAATCAAATGATTCCCATGATTGTTATGTAATGTGCTTAAGATTTGTATCCCTTCTTTGAGTGATGACAAAAAAAGGGGGAGAGATTTAATGATTGATCAGATAATCAAATGAAAGGAGTGATCAATGAAAGGGAAAGTTAAGTTTTCAAATTGAATATTAGCTTAAGGAGGAGGGGGAGTGTAAATCGTTTTATTTTGTCATCGTAAAAAAAGGGAAAGATTGATGACATGTATGTTTTAGATGATGACAATATATGATTTATTAAATTAATATGCTTTGATGATGATGTTGATTTGATTATACTTTACTGAGTTTAATTTATGATTATATTTGTGAAACTCATCCCTTAGTTTATGGGTATTATAGTAAATCCCTCATGAGATTTCTTGTATGATGTCATGTTTAAATCATACATTAAAGAGTAATATAACTTGAATTTATTTTTGAGAAGGTATGTGATATAGAATTTGAGTTTATGAGAAAGAATAGGATTTTTGATCTCAAAATCATCTCCAATTAAGAAAAATATCTTATTGTTTTTATAGAACTCAAAGAGAGCTTTTCGTTGATATATTATGGATTCCATGAGGATATTTCAGTCAAAAGTTATACCTATTTGAAGTTACTGTCCCAAAATAAAGAAAACAGAGGAAGTATCGATACTTGGCTCTGGAGTGAGAAGTATCGATACTTACTGTGCTGAAGTATCTGTAGACTACTTTATGTTTTTGATGATGAAATAAAAATTGATATTGATTTTATATAATAAACAAAATTGATAAAATTAAATACATTTGATTGGCCTTAATTAATTTATCAAACATATTTGGAATATTCAGTTAAGTTAAAATGGCATATATATTTCACTTGTAACTCTTGTATAGAGAAAGGTTTGTTTTTGCAGAAAATTGAATCAAGTATCGATACATAAGTAAGCAAGTATCGATACATGAGAAGATAAAGTGTATAGGACTACTCACGTAGCCATAAAATCAAGTCAAGTATCGATACATAAGTACAGTTCAGAGTAATGTATCGATACCCATCTTCGAAGAGCTTAAAAAAAGTCCAAAATCGACCAAAGTATCGATGCGTGGAAGACCAAGTATCGATAAATGGACTGTCAAAAAAATAAAGTATCAATACATAATATAAAATAAATAGTGCGTATCGATACCTAATGTCAAAGACATTGAAGAAATGCAAATGCAGCCAAAGTATCGATACATGGATAGGAAAATATCGATACATGGAAATGCTCCAGCAAATCAACAGTAAAGTATCGATACATGGGATATAAAGTATCAATACATGCACTGTCAGTACACTGTAACGGCTAGTTTAAAATATTAAATGCCACCATTAATGAGCAGAAAATAGAGTCGTTGGAGGACTTTAATTCAGACATAAATACAACTAAGTTTGCAGAATCAAAGATTGTTGAAGCATATACTCTGAGCAATCAAAGAACAAATATTCTCTCCTGTAATCAAAATTTTATTCTCTCTACTTTATTGTTTTACTGTTGGTATTTATTTTAGAGAGAGAAAGTTATACTTACTGAATATACACTCTTTTGAGAGTTTAAACTTTTATCTTCATTTCATTGAGACATATTCTAGGTTTCTCTTTACCCGTAGCAAGAAATAACTGTATTGGGTTTTACTTCACCTTATTAAAAGAAATTGTATTATGGTTGCCCTTTACCATATAAAAAGAAGTTGTATTTAGGTTTCGCTTCACCCGTAGAAACAAAGAGTTAGTAATCCTCGATGTGAATGGATTCATTCGAGAAGAGTGGATGTAAACTTATAGTCGAACCACTATAAATATTTTGTTGTGCATCCTTTACTTTTCTGTGTTCATTCTCTCCCTACATTTAGTTCACAGAACACATAAGTCAATTTTATAATCTTTCAAGAACACACTTAAAAAGTTTTTGTTTTAAAGTTTTAAATTTTTAATGCACCCCCTCTTGGAACTTGCCATTTGGGCCTACAGTATCGATACTTGATACTGAAGAACAGGAAATATCGATACTTTTGCTGAAAGTATCGATACTCAAGCGCAAGGCAGGAAGTATCGATACTTTATGAATAGTAATGAACATATAACCGAAGTATCGATACTTTAAAGAAAAAAGTATCGATATATTGCAGCCTTGATGAACAATAAAGATGGAAGATCAATGCTTGGGATATATTTGAGTTAAGAGCCAACATTCGACTGGAAGTATCGATACTTGGAAATTGAAGTATTGATAGATTGACGTAGAAGAACGTGAATGACCCATTTTCAACGGAAAATATTGATACGTGAAGATTGAAGTATCAATACATAGATGTAAAATAGACTTGAACAAACCTTTTCATTAGGAAATATCGATACTTGGGAGAGGAAGTATCGATAATTGGAGACGTGACAACCATAAAGGCATTAATTTAGAGGGCATTTTGGTCATTTTAAGGCCTCTATATGTATCAAAGTCAGGGGCTCATCTTTCCCATTTTCTTTTCCTCTTTTCTCTTATCTATAACTTTATGTCCTCTCTTTGTCTAAACAAATCTCATCCAAATCTCTACCAAACTCAATTATTTTTCTTATAATGACTTCAGAATCAACACTAGAGCTTAAGAACCCCTTCTAATCAGAGTTTTATTTGTCGAATCGAGAGAAATTGTATGATAAAAGCTGTGAGTGAATAGTAGCTAAAGAGTGAGAATCAAGTAAAAAGTGACTTAGAACTCGCCTATCAGCTCAGGTAAGTTTATCCCTTAATTCATCTCTCTACCTTGAGTTATCATTTTGCATAGATTGAGAGATAGGTAGTTAGGTTACTGTTCAGAAACCCCCTAGAATTTGGGGATTTTCTAGTTTATCGAATGAATTGATAAATTAGAGTGTTTTTGCTTATAATGGTGTTGAAAGAATGGAGGATGGTTCAAAATGGAGTGAGAATGTAATCAGACAGTATGTTGGCAGTGGGTCAAGAGAGAGGGAGAGATAGAGAGAGAGAATGGGAGAAGCATGACAATGCATTGTATGATATGGGTATATTATGTGATAAATTGTTGAATCTAAATTTATATATGTGCATCCAGGTGCAACAGCCGAGGTTAAAGAGTCTTTGATGCGAGGGGGACATCTAGAGGGTGGTCTTGTACCCCAAAGCAATGAGTGGATATTCTTTTTTCCTTTTGCTTCTTTAAATGATAATTATAAGGGTTTATATATTTATTTTGCTTTGTGATGGTTGAACATATGTATATGTATATACATAATTGATATGAGGAGGTGATGGATATACAAATGTGTGGTGATCAGGCAGGTCCTTTATTTGTGGTAGAATTAAGAATGTTATGATATGTTTGTTACTATAAATGTGAGACCAGAGGCCTATTATGGATATTATCTCTCAATAGTGTTATGATAAGTTTATTGTTATGGATTTAAGATTGAAGGCCAATTATGAATGTTGTTTTTAATAATGTTATGTGATTTGTGGCATAATTTGAGTAAGTAAATGGACGGAGTGCCATTGTTGTTATTTAGCCTTGTGTGCCATTATGTTTTGTCTTACTGTTTTGGCCTTACAAGTCACGCATGATATTTTTGGCCTTGTGAGCCATTAATGACGGTTTTAGCCTTGTGTGCCTTTGAATTATTTTTGGCCTTGAGTGCTATTGATGTTGATTTGGCCTTGTGAGCCATAATTATTGATTTGTGGCCTTATGTGCCATTGTTCTTGATTTTCATATGGGTGATAATTGTCCATACAACTCAAATAGAACGGGTGGGATCCAATAGAACTATTAGATTGGCTATTCAGTTCACGATAGGATAGATGGAATCCAATAAGTTCACGATTGACATTCCAATCGTGTTTCCTTATGCCACATTTCACTTAAGATTTGAATTTTTATGATTATGAGGTTTTTTCGTAATCAATACTTGAGCTGTTATTTTGTTATTTGGATTTATTACCTGCTCATTGAGTATTTTTTCAAATACTCACCCCTCACTCCCCTATTTTAGTTTACTATAGTCGTGTGCTAGTGTAATGTGGCTAAACAGAGGTTTTAGTAAGGTTTCAGGTACTCGACTCAGATTTTTGTCATGTGGTCCACTGAACAGAATAAATGTAATAAATTTCATTTGACTTTCTGTACCTTGTGATTTTGATGAGTTTGTTGTATTAGTATGGATTGAAACGACATTTTAATATAATGTGATGCATGGAAGTATGAATTTTGATTTGGATATATGCATGCTTTATTATACTTGAAAATCTTTCATACTTTGTTATATTTGAAAATGGATTTCGAAAACAGTTACTAATACCTTGCATGTCCTAGGATTACATTCTAATTGATAAAATGTATTTCTGGGATTCGTGGTAGTTGTCACGTGGTCGACTAGTGTTGGGGCATGATAATTTTATTGGTATCAGAGCTTGTGATTTTGTAAATGGCCTTCGATTTCTCGTTTTTGAATTCTTTTAATTTTGATGAATTGAGATTTACAGATCTTGATGAGTTTAATTAGATTTGTGCCAGTGGACCATAGATTAAGTCGAGTCCAATTTTGATTTATTTGATTTGATATGATAAAATTGAATGCTTATTGTATAGAATTGCCACCATGATCTGAGAGGGGGAGGGGTAAACCCTGGAGGAACATAGTGATTCGAGATGATCAAGAGGTTTCATCTTATACTCTTTTGCTTATAATTAGGAATAAGTTCCTGCGGATCCTCCATCATAGATGTAGAATACTGAAGGGAATGATCATTTCCCTTGGTCACAGGAGACCTGGAATATATTTATGGTATTTATGAGTGTACAAAATTTAGTGCCAAACTCGAATCAAGCCCAAGCTAAATCTTCAAGGCTAATATGGAAGTTATGCAAGTTGATCAAGGAAGTAAGACAACTATACAATAGAATATGAATGATATGGATTTGTCAGATGAGGAAAAGCTGAGAGTGGCTACCAAGTTAATTGAACAGAGTGCTGCCACTTGATGACATAACATATCTTTAAGGCTGAGTTCTAGGCCTACTTGGGTAGATTTCCAGAAAGCCTTTCAAGAGAAGTATTTTACTCATTTCCATAATAATCAGAAAAGATAGAAATTTATGAATTTAAAACAAATGAGTAGCACGGTAGCAGACTATGAGACTCAACTGAGACAGTTAACAGAGTTTATCCCAGAACGTCCTACTGAAGAACCTTATATGCTAAATTTGAGGCTAGGCTAAACTTAGAGATCAAGGACAGGATTCTAGTAACAGGCAAGCAGAGCTATGAAGAGGTGGTATAGTTAGCTCTTCGAGCAGAGTCATTAATTGGAGAAAGGAGATCTAAGGCTGGCTTTCAGAAAAGAAAAGACCTTAGCGTTTCAGTGGGACAATCTTTGAAAAAGAGCCACGGTAGTAGATCTTCCAGTGGCTATTCAACAAGTCTTGGGGTTTCTTCACATTTTTCCTCCAAAGAACAATAATCGTCTTGATTTGGTATCTCTGCTTCAAGATCGACTCGATCAAGTAAGAGGTCATATGATCAAAGACGATGTCCCAATTATAAGCGATTTCACAGTAGACCTTGTAGATTACCTCTTATGTGTCATCATTGTGGTCAGAAGGGTCATATGAAGAGAGATTGTCCTGATTTAGGAACGTCATAGGCAAATAACCAACTAGTGCAAGATTTATGATTTTCTAGTACACAACAGCCTATGCTTTAACCACGATTCTCAGGTGCTCGCTAATCTAGTTCGGGAAGTGTGCCCATGTGCCGGATAATCAGAGGAACAAGTCTTGAGTTCAGACTCAAGTGTTTACGATGAATCAAGAGTAGGCTCAAGTTAATCCAGACATGATTACAGTTATGGTGATGATCTTCGACCATCCAGCATACATATTAGTTGAACCTAGTTCGGATAGGTTATTTATTAGCATGGCATTTACAAAGCATGCTAACAGAGACTTGGTACCTTTAGAACTAGAGTTAGTTGTCTATATGCCCTAGGGACAAAGATTGCTACAACAAAAATATGTTTAGACGGTGTGAGATCATTGTAGGATACTCTTAAGATTAATTTGATTCTGTTGAGAATTTAGGATTTTGATGCCATTTTGAGAATGGACTGGCTATCACAGTATTATGCTTCAGTTGATTGTTATAGGAGGATGGTAACCGTCAGGAGGCCAAGTGAGCCAGATAGTATTTTCAAAGTTGAGCAAAGAATACTTCCTTCCTGTGTGATATCGACAATGAAAACTAAAAGATTATTGTAGAAAGTGTGTCAATCGTATTTGGTACATGTGATTGATAAATCAGTTTCAAGAGTTAGCATGGAATAAGTTCCAGTGGTTAGAGAATTCTATGATGTGTTTTCGAAAGAATTGTTTGGGTTGCCTTCAGATAAAGAATTCGAGTTTTGTATCGATGTTGTGCCAGCGACGACATCAATTTTGATTCCACCATACCATATTGCACCCGCAACATTGAAGAAATTGAAACTCAGTTGGAAGACTTAGTTGAAAGGGGTTTCATTCAACCAAGTGTTTCTTCATAGGGTGCACCGTTATTTTTTGTGAAAAATAAAGATGGTACATTGAGGCTATGTATCGATTATAGACAGCTCAATCGAGTGAGTATCAAAAACAAGTATCCTTTATCAAGAATTGATGATCTGTTCGATCAGTTGTAGGGTACAAGCATATTTTCCAAGATTCATTTAAGATCCGAATATCATTAGCTTAGGATTAGAGAGGATGATGTTTAGAAGACAGTATTCAGAAGTCGATATGGTCATTATAAGTTCTTGGTTATGTCATTTGGATTAACAAACGCACTTGCAGCTTTCATAGATTTAATGAACAGGTTTTTCACCCTTATTTAGACAAGTTTGTCATTGTATTTATAGATAACATACTTGTGTATTCAAGGAGTAAGAGAAAACATGTCTAGCATCTCAGGGTGTTGCTTCAGACCTTGAGAGATAGACAATTGTATGCGAAATTCTTTAAGTTTAGATTTTGGCTTAGAGAGGTAAACTTTCTAGGGTATGTTGTGTTTGGCAGTGGAATATTTGTGGATCTAAAGAAGATTGAAGTTATAGTATAGTGGGAACATCCAAAGATTGTTATAGAGATCCATAGCTTTTGGGGGTTAACAGGATATTATAAGAGATTTATTAAGAGTTTCTCCTTATTGGTTGCACCCTTGATGCGACTTACAAGAAAAGTGATCAAATTTGAGTGGGACGATCAGTGTGAGTAGAGTTTCCAAGCTCTGAAGAACTGTATTACTTCGGCATCGATTTTGACACTCCCTACGCCAAGAGGCGGATATATAATTTACAATGATGCCTCAAGTCAGGGCCTCGGATGTATGTTAATGCAAAATAGAAAGCTGATAGCTTACACTTCTTAGCAACTAAAGAAGCATTAAGAGAATTACTCTACTCATGATTTAGAGTTGGTAGCGGTGGTATTTATATTAAAGATATGGAGGCATTACTTATATAAGGAACAATGTCAAGTATTCACTGATCATAAAATTCTCAAAGTATTTACTTACGCAGAAAGAGCTTAATTTGAGACAGCAGAGGCAGTTAAAATTGATTAAGGATTATGACCTGATCATTAATTACCACCTAGGAAAGGTAAATGTGGTAACAGATGCTTTGAGCAGAAAGTCTTCACTAGCTTGGCTTATGTTTGTACCACTTACATGCTTTTGTTTATAGATTTAAAAATGATGAGAGTATCACTAGGGTATAATGAGGTTGGAGCCTTAATGGCTAGTTTCATGGTCAGACTTACCCTAGTCAATCAAATCAGACAACGCCAGATATAAGACGATAAGTTGATCAAGGCTTGTTAGAAGATTAGAGATGGCATGGAGAATGACTTTACTTCACTCAGGATGGGACATTGACATTCAGAGGATAGGTTTGTGCACCTAATGATGGAGTAGAGGCTATGTTAAAGGAGGCCCACAGTTCTGTATTTTTTATGCACTCGGGCAATACTAAGATATACCAGACGATCAGGGAGAGTTATTGGTGGTTGGGAATGAAAAAAGATATAGCATATTTTGTGGTTAAATATTTGATATGTCAGCAGGTTAAGAAAGAGTATCAAAAACCTACAGGAACTCTACAACCTATACCTATACCTATACCTGAGTGAAAATCGGAGCACATTACCATGGACTTCGTAGTTGGGTTGTCTTGGACACAGGCTGGCCACGATACGATTTGGGTGATTGTAGATCGACTCACTAAATCAACCCACTTTCTGGTAATCCAAATAAATTTCTTCTTGGAGAAATTGGATAAGTTATACGTAACAGAGATCATCAGATTACACGGAGTGCCAACTATAATTATGTCAGATTGAGATTTCCATTTTACATCTCGATTCTAGCCAAAACTTCAGAAGGCTATGGGCACTCAATTGACTTTCAATTCTGCTTTTTATCCTTAGACTGATAGATAATAAAAAAGGACCATCCGAACACTAGAGGATATGCTTTCGGGCATGTGTTATTGAATTTTTGGGCAGTTGGAATATGCACTTATCGTTGATAAAGTTTGTGTATAATAATAGCTATCAGATTATCATTGGGATGGCACCTTATGAAGCTTTTTATGATAAAAAATGCAGAACTCCAGTATATTGGGATGAAGTTGGTGAAAGAAAGCTTGATAATATTGAATTGATCGAGATCACCATCGAAAAAGTAAAGATTATCATAGAGACATTAAAAATGGCTCAAGATAGGCAGAAATCATATGCTGATAATCAGAAAAGGGAATTATAATTTGAAATAGACGATCGAGTTTTCTTTAAAGTATCACCATGAAAAAGAATAATTAGATTTAGAAATTGAGAAAAGTTGCATCCTCAATATATTGGACCTTTTAGTGTTCTATAAAGAATAGGCCTAGTAGCCTATAGATTGGATTTGTCATCGGAGCTGAGCTAGATTTATGATGTATTCCATGTATATATACTCAAGAAGTATGTGTCGGACCCATCACACATACTCGAGGCACCACCGATTGATTTGAGAGACGATCTCAATAGTGTGATTCAACCAGTGAGGATACTTGATTAGTAAGAACGAGTCTTGAGAAATAAGACTATCCAGATAGTAAAGGTCTTGTGGTAGAGTCCATCAGTTGTGGAGATGACTTGGGAACTAGAGAGCTCGATGAGGCAGTAGTACCCACACCTCTTTTAGTATTAAGGTATGATTAGCTTGAAAGAAAGAGTTCTTTTGTATTTTCTGTATGACATATATTTTGTATTTATGTTACTTTGTTCTTTAGAAGCTAGAGTTTCCTCTCTTAATAATAAATAACAAGTGAGGTATTCTAAAATACCTTTATTTGATTATTAGGAGAAAAAGAAGTTGTATGCATTAGTGCCAA
Source organism: Trichilia minutiflora (assembly GCA_035590515.1). Classification (NCBI taxonomy): domain Eukaryota; kingdom Viridiplantae; phylum Streptophyta; class Magnoliopsida; order Sapindales; family Meliaceae; genus Trichilia; species Trichilia minutiflora. The sequence continues at coordinate 2,350 of JAVXUL010011246.1, read as the reverse complement.
TCCTTTTTGTTACTGGTTACTAAATACGTCATATAGAATTTTGAGGACAAAATTCTTTTAAGGGGGGAGAATTATGGGCCCTGTCCCTTAAGTCTGTAGGCATTATGATAAATCTCTCTTGAGATTTCGTACATATTATAGGTATAGAATATACATTAGAGGGTATGATAGCTTGGAAATATTTCTGAGGAGATGTGTAGTGGAGAATAATGACTCATCGAGAAAGAACTAAATTTTTTACCTCAAAATCATCTCTAATTGAGGAAAAGTTCCTCTATCATTTTTGTAGAGTTCATAGAGAGCTATTCATCAATATATTATGAGTTTTATATGGATGTCTGGTCAAAAGTTTTAACTATTTAAAGTTATAGTCCTAAATTATAAAAAATAGAAGAAGTATCGATACCTTGGGTGCTAAAGTATTTATACTTAGCACTGGAGAACGGGAAGTATAGATACTCTTATAGGTTGTATCGATACTCAAGCGTAAGATGGAAAGTATCGATAATTTATGAATAATGATGAACAAAAAACCTAAGTAACGATACTTTAAGGAGAAAAGTATCGATACTTTGCAGTCTTAATGAATAGTAAAGATGAAAGTATCGATACTTGGGGCACATTTGAGTCAAGAGCCCATATTCAACTGGAAGTATCGATACTTGAAAATTGAAATATTGATACATTGATATAGATGAACGTGAATGACCCCTTTTCAACGAAAAGTATCAATACTTGGAGATTGAAGTATCGATACATGGATTTAAAAAAGACCTGAATGACCCTTTTCATTAGGAAGTATCGATATTTAGAGACGTGGTGAGCCCAAAGGCTTTAATTTAGAGGGCATTTCGATCATTTCAAGGCCTCTATATGTATCAAAGTCAGAGGCTCATCTTCCTGATTTTTCTTTCCCTCTTTTCTCTCGTCTGCAACTTTCTCTCCTCTCTTTGTCTAAACAAATGTCACCCAAATCTCCACCAAACTCAATCATTTTTCTTATAATGACCTCAGAATCAACACCAAGTCTTAGGAACCCCTTCTAATCAAAGTTTTACTCGTCAAATCAAGAAAATCATGCGATAAGGATCGTGAGTAAATAGTAGCCAAAGAGAGAGAATCAAGTAAAAAGAGATAGAACTCGCCTACCAACTCGGGTAAATTTATCCCTGAATTCATCTCTCTAACTTGAGTTATCATTTTGCATAGATTGAGAGATAGGTAGTTAGGTTACTATTTATAAAACCTCTAGAATTTGATAATTTCCTTGTTTATCGAATGAATTGATAAATTAGAGTGTTTTTGCTTATAATGATGTTGAAAGAATGGAGGATGGTTCAAAATGGAGTGAGAATGTAATCAAACAATATGTTGGCAGTGGTTTGAGAGAGAGGGGGAAAGAGAGAAGGAAAAGCATGACCATGCATTGCATGATATGGGTATATTATGTGATAGATCATTGAATCTGTATGTATGTATGTGCATCCAGGTGCAACAGCCAAAGTTAGAGAGCCTCCGACGCGAGGGGACATCCAGAAGGTGGTTTTCCACCCCAAAGAAGTGAGTGGATATTCTTTTCTCCTTTCACCTTTTTAAATGATAGTTTTAAACATTTATATGTTTATTTCGCTTTATGATGGTTGAATATATGTATATGTATATATATGATTGATATGAGAAAGCGATGGATATATAATTATGTGGTGATCGGACTGGTACTAACATATTTGTTACTATGAATGTGAGCTCGGAGACTTATTATAAATATTGTCTCTCAATGATGTTATGATAAGTTTATTGTTATGGATTTGAGGTCGGAGGCCAATTATAAATGTTGTTTTTAATAATGTTATATGATTTGTGGCATAGATTGAGTATGTAAACGGCTGGAGTGCCATTGTTGTTATTTGGCCTTATATGCAATTATATTTTGTCTTACTATTTTGGCCTTGTGAGCCATTAATGGCGATTCTAGCCTTGTGTGCCTTTGAATTGGTTTTAGTCTTAAGTGTCAATGATGTTAATTTGGCCTTGTGAGCCATAATTATTTATTTGTGGTCTTGTGTGCTGTTGTTCTATTTTCATATGGGTGAGGATTGGCTATGCAGCTCCTGTAGAGTGTGTGAAATCCAACAGACCTAGAAATAAGGATTGCCATACAGCTTAGATAGAGTGGATAGGATCCAATAGAACTATAGATAAAGATTGGCCATACAACTTAGATAGAGTGGGTGGGATCCAATAGAACTATTAGATTGGCCATGCAATCCACGATAGGATAGCTAGAATCTAATAGGTTCATTATATATATATATATATATATATATATATATATATATAGAGAGAGAGA
>JAVXUL010011235.1:0-12364 GCA_035590515.1 Trichilia minutiflora | reverse complement strand
CTTAAAGTAAAGAGAAATATTTCATAAAATTTGTAAAATTAAATCATGATTCTCAAGATAAATATATTTATTTCAAGCTCTAACTTGATATCTAAAACGTTGAATCTAAGGAAAAGTGTTGAAAAATGATTCAAAGTCAATTACTAAAATATTAGTTTTTGATTAAATTATAAGTTGTTAATTTTGTTCCTTTATTTTTTACTATCAATTTCAATGTTGGAGTTTAGTTCATTTCATAAGTTAATAAAATAGTAACTTCAGTCACTTATACCTTCTCTTCTACTATAATTCCTCTATTTTTCTTTTTCTTCTTTGCCCTCAAAACTCCAACATTGTTTTTGGCTCTCTCTCTTCTGCCTGGATGGTCTCCACCTTGTTCCACGTTCTGCTTGTTCTATCATATTGTCCATTGCTTGGATTTGCGCGGCTATTGCCATTGTTGTGTGTCAATATGGGAGATTATTATGGATGGTTACCCTTGGCTTTACAGCGGAATCTTGAACCCATTTTTCATCAACATTTGGAATCAAATTAAAAGCAACAACATGTCAATCGAGATGACGGAGCAGCCGCGGCCAGCGGTGTAAGTTCGGATTAGCTGAGAAATTATATCTAGTCTAGTTATTTAGGCTATATTTATGCAGACGAGAACAGAAGAATAGGATTTTAGATTCAAATTTAGCTTTTTTGAGGTCACAGAAGCTATGATTGTTGTAATGTATGATGTCTCCTTAATTTGTAGCCATTGTTTGTATTTTATCAAATGATTTGTTGTAATTAAAGATTATTTCTAATAGTGATGTGATGTCTTATTTACTCTATACAAAGAATTCACATCCATGATTTCCAATCTCTTATTTGTTGTTTCTGGTTTGCCTGTACACTTCCAATTCCGTTAATAGTTTGATTTTGATTTTCTTCTAAGTTTCTCTGCACGGAACAATTCGTCTGGACGCAATAAAATCACAGGAGAAAGCAGGTTACTCTTTGTTTTCGGGCTGCTGACCAAAGCTATGCAAAACTTTCACCGCCAATTTCAATGGTTTCATGGGTGTTCGAAAGAAAATCTGACACTTAATTCACTAAGCCAAAAAGTACTCTCCTCACCCATCTTATTAATGCACGCTAGAGTCTTTAGCTTCCAAAGACTATTAACAAACAATTTGGTCATTATTAAGATCATATCTCACAATTTGGTCATATGACTTTCGAAAAATGAGTCCAACATTGTTTTATTGAAATAAAGTATTAAAAAATGCATTTGTTAGGGTGTAAATTCGCCCTTTGTTCAACATAAAATTTTTTTGATGGAAAATAAATTTGTGTTAAGAAATTAACGTAGTTTAAAAATGTCTGAAACCTTTATCGGGCATTTCATTTGACGATCAAACATGTATTGTCCTTTAGAGCATCTTCACAGTAAAGACCAAAAATATACTGCAAAGTAGCATATACTGTAACCTTATATCTCTAAAGATTGTTGAATACTACGTGTTCTGAAAAATTAAAATAAGTAATAATCTCAAAAATCTATAGAAGCTTAGTTGGGCAGGGTGTACTGGGAAAATAGGTGTGTAGAGGAGTATTTTAAAGTACAAAGATAATCTTCTACATATATTATATATTAAATATATATACTACCTTCATTATCATTTAAAATTTATTCGAAACATTTTAACTTTTATAATAATTAGAGAGAAAAATGTCGTCGCCAATCATTTACTATTCTTGATCAAGTAGTTAGTTATTATAACACCAAATTTATTATCAAGTCTATATAAAAACAGCGTGTGATTACATTAAATCTCAGGTACGCTGCATTCTTTCAATTTATTATTTTTTTTTTAAATTGGAATACCACTTTTTTTTTTTTAATAATTTTTCAATCTTTTATTGTAACTTTTATTCTTTTAGTATAAAATATAAAATTTTATAAAATTTTTTGAAAAAGAAATAATTAAACAAGAAGAGCCTAAGTATACTTTTTTAACTTCTTCCTTATTCCGAAATTATATATGAGTAAGCCTCAAAAAAACATTATTAGTTATACAGGTTGTTATTAAATAAAAAAAAAAATAGAGTGGAAATATTATCACAACATTTTAATTAAACATTGGGCCTTTAGTTTTAATCCAATGCCCTAATTAAACCATGGTCCATTGGTTTTAATTCAACATTTCTGTTAGCATTTTGTTTCTGGACGAAGCCCAGCCCGGTCGGGGTATTCAAAAATTCAAACTTTCTCTTGGGCTTGGCTATAGGAAATAATTTTCCCCCTTTTTTTTTTAAACACCATCTTTGCTTTCTGTAATATATAACATTGATAAATATTGATGTATCCAAAAAGAATAAAATAGAGTTACCATCTATTCAAATAAGGGTGGGATGGACCATCAAAATTTAAAAAATGAGATTTTTGAGTCGATGATTTAATTAAGTATAGAAAAAGTGTTAGATATCACATAACATTTATTTAACTAATACCAAAAATGTTTTACTACGATTGCTTGTTTAATTATTATATTTTGCTTAATTATTATGGTGTTAGACACCACAATAACATTAGTTTAGTTTTAGTGTGTCGGTGGTTTAAATTTCTTGTTTTGAATGAGTTATGCATTTGTGTGTTAAGTTATTAATCAGTTCATAAAGTGTTTATCCTTTTTGTGAATATTAATGACTTGTAAATTGTTTAGGTTTTAGACTCGTTAAGGGTACATTAATCAATTAAGTAAAAAAATCGCTTGTCTTAGAAAGAATTATGCGAATTTATTCCTGAGGGTGGTTGATTGTAACATTTCTAACTCAAATTAATCTCTAGACTAGAATAAATGCGAGCCTAATAAATGTTCTTTTAATCTAAAAATAAACAAAAAGATAGAGCATCAACTCTAAATAAACAAATAAATGAATAAAATTTTCTACTCCATTATTTTGTGATGCCTAGTAACTAGGGGTTATTGCACCAATAGTGTCAATCACCATGTAAAACAGTAAAATAAAACATGATTATACAATCTAGACAATCTAATGGGCTAACAAACCAAGGGTTTGCATTGCAGATGTGGGTGCCTTTGAGTAAAAAGCCTAAATTAAAGCTTATATACAAGTTAATAAATGTTATGTTCTATTTATAACATTAATAAATGTCTTATTTGTGTAATTATAAAGATTTTTACGAGTTGGCTTGAAATATAGCTACTTTTGGTCGCAAATTTGCACAACTTGTCCCGTGCCATTTACTATTAATCAAAGTAATTTTAATGCATGACTAAATATGCATCAAACCCCTTCAAGTCTTTAGGTTGATATCAATATTTTGGACATCATCAAGTTTTTATGGATTCAATTAATAACAATTATTTTGCTGCTTAAGTAGTTTTTGCATGTTTAGTAGTTTAAGTTAAAAGATTTTGTAGGGAAATCTTCTGAAGACTCTAAAGTAAATTCACCCATTAAGGAGTATCCAAGAGATTTAAAGGCTTATTGTATAACCTAAATGCAACCCTGATGCTTACAAAAGTGAGTTAAATTTTTTTTAAAATAGTTTTAATTTGTTTGATTTGGTCGGGACTAGTAAATACTAAATTTGAGGGAGTTTGCTAATATGATTTTATCAAGCTACCCTCACTTAATGTCAGGAAAAAAAACCCAGTTATTATTAAACATAAGAACCAAGCCTGAGCCACATGGCCAAGGAAGTTTAGAAAAATCTTGATCCGAGAAACGAGACATCATCGTAAGGTCATTTCTAATTGACAAAATCGAATATTTATCCACGCCATCATCCCTTCCATGCATGAAATATATATGTTTTATAAAAAATATAGAATTTGTTTTTTGAAACTTTAACTTGTTTTCTATAACAAAATTTATAAATGAAGCTTGATTTATGGTTAGTTTCCTTTTGTCTTCTTTTCTATAGATTGTCTTTAGTTTCAGTTTTATTCGAAGATTTAGCATTCTTCATTCCTAAAGGTTAGCATTTTGTTCCCATTTGGATTTGAGTTTGCTATCTATTGATGCATGAAATAATCAAGTTAGTTTATACTATTTACATTAAAGATTGGATAAGTCTAGATATTAATGGAAGATCTAGCATTTGACTTTTTTGTAAAAGTGTTTAATGTATTTGTTATGACATTTTAGATATTTATATTGAAAATTTGATAAATTCAGATATTAACGGCAGATCTAACAGCTGATTGTTTTATAAACGTGATTAATATTGTTGTTGTGACATTTGAGTTTTCTATCTACAAAAGCAAAAAATTATAATGAAAGTTCAATTACTAGTATATGTACAAAAATAAAAGTTAAGATTACAAAATTACTAATTAAAATAAGAACACAAGAATAGAAATACAAAATAGTTCAGATGAAAAGAAATAAATTACGTATTTTTAACTTCTTAAATTCTTTAAGATTTTTGGCAAAAAAATAAAATAAAAGACAAAAAGTTAATTTAAACATATTAGTAATGCTTCACAACAAAATTATCACATCAATAGATAATGGTGTGGGAGTTACATGATGACTTCCATAAATTTTGGAAACACATTGAAAATTGTCAATATTTCTTGGTGGTAAATTGAAACCAACCTTTCCATTTTTAATATTTCTAAGCAATTGTTATTCTTGTTCATCTACCTTTATTTTCTTCTATGAAGTTAAATATTCTTTTCCTATTCTTATATTTGTTTGTTTACAGAGGAATATAATTTATAGTTGTTGATCAAGGACATTGGATATTTATTTAATTGTAAAAATATATAAATTTTATTATATATTAGGATTATCAAATTTTATTTTTAAAAAATAATACAAAAACCATAATTTTAAATAAATCTTAAAAAAATAGTTTAATATAAACTTAATAAAAAAGAAGTAAGTGGAGATCAATAGAACAAAAAAAAATAGTATAAGCGTTTGCCACATCACAAATGCAAAAACTTTTCAATTGAAAAAACAAAAATAAAAATTTTTGTGAGAACTCACTTAAACTTTGATATAATTCATAAAAATGTTGTAATATATTATAATATAATATAAAACAAGTTTTATATTATATCAAAATTATGAAAATGGTATAAATGTAAGTTTTATATAATATATAAAAATGGTGTAATGTAATATAATATAATACAATGCAAATTCATAAAACTTAAATTCACAAATGCAAAACCTTTCCTTTAGCTTTTGCTCTCAAGTTTCAAAACACATCACCACCAGCAGAAGTGGTATTCTTCAATGAAACGTTGAATCCATCTTACACAAGGAGCTACAATGTAATTTCTATTTAGTTAAAATTAAAGAATCAATAAATTATATATGTTCCTATAAGAGAATTATAGGACTTGTGCCATATTTTTGTTTGACATTTTGATTTTCGAGATTAAAAACCAGTGGATTGTTTACAAACTGTAGGAGGAGAACCTGTACGATTGTTTACAAGGCATAATGGATTGTTTATAAAGAAGATACACCCCGTTTTGATACATATACTATATATTTAATAGTAAACACATGTAGTCAAACTAAATAAAGAGAACGTGCTTACATCAACTACAAAATGCAAAAACCACAAAACCACTTTTCATTAAATACTTCTAAAGAAAGTGTTATATATAAATGATAATTAATATGAAACCCTAGTAACCTCTATTGCCTTGAATTTAACTACTTCTAATATTTAATTATGTAATGTGTTTTCTTAATTGTCAGTAGATTAGCAATGGATAGGAATTGGACAGAACTCAAAGATAGACTTTCTCCTCAATATCTTGAAGGCATAAACTCCTTTATGGAAGTAGCCAAGAAATTGGATGATACTACTGTAAGCATTCGTTGTTCATACTTGAGGTGCCTAAATGTACTTACACAATCTTTAGATGTAATTAGTCACCATTTGTATCAGTTTAGAAAATCTCCTACATATTGTATATGGGTTTATCATAGTGAAAAATTCAACCTAGTAGTATAAATGAAGTGAGATCTGAAAATATTCATAGTAATACAGTAGAGGATGAAGAACATGATGATATTTTTAACCTATTGCTTGATTTGGGTATGGGTTAACCAATTGAGGAAACGTTATATATTTAACCACAAGACAACGATAACACTACAACCTCTTCTCCTATAGAGCAGATAAATAATGATTCTATTATGAATTTGCTTGACAAAACTAGAAAAATACCTTTCACTAGATTGCGTTTGAGCTCACTGAATTTTATTATAAGGTTAATACACAAAAATTTTTTTTCATCAATGGAGTACTAAATTGGTTGATATGTTACGTTTAACTGTTACCTAAATGTTCTGAAATTTCTAACTCACTGGATAATGCAAAAAAGAAGTTGAAAGATTTAGGTATGGGTTACAAGGATATTCATGCATGTAAACATGATTGTGTTTTGTTTTGGAAAGAGAATGAATCATGTGAAAAATGCTCAATATGAAATGAATCGTGATATAAATTTTGTAAGCAAGGGAGAAAAGTTCTATAGAAGGTTTTGCGATACTTTTCTTTGAAATTTAGATTACAATAGATGTTTCTATTGCGACACACTATAATTGATATGAGATGCTAGTGGTTAAAAGAAATAAAGTTTCCGGATGGTTATTTATCTACCATTACTAAATGTGTTAATATGAAGGAATCAAAGTTATCTGATCGAAAAAGTCATGATTATCATGTTTAATTAAAGCAATTACTTCCGATTAGCATACATCCATATTTAATAAAATATGCTTTCTTGGCCATTGTAGAGTTGTGTTACCTTTTTTGACGATTATGCACGAAGATTATATATATAACAACTTAAAATGATCTAGAAAAAGAAATTGCCATTATCTTTTCCAAGTTTAGGCCCATATTTCCCACTGCATTTTTTGACATCATAGTTTATCTAGTTGTACATCTTTTTATTGAAGCAAAATATGAAGGTCCTATCTTTTCGATGGATGTATTCAATTGAACGGTAACTTATTTTTCTTATTTTAATAGATTTATTTGTAAAGAGTATTAATTATGTAAATCTAATAAATTTGTTTTTTGGTTAAAAGTACATTAGGTAGATATAAAAGGTGTGTGAAGAATAAAGCACGTCTTGAGGAATCAATTGCTGGAGCGTATATTGTTAATTAGTCATTGATTTTTTGATTGATGTATCTATCAGAAATTAAAACAAAAATTAATCGAACAGAGTGAAATGATGATAGTGGACAAAAGGAGGGAGGCTTATATGTTTTCTCTTGTTTGGTCCAATGAGTATAAAAGACATGTCTAAGGAAGAAATTGACAAAATTCATTGGTCTATATTAAATAATTGTCACAAAGTGCAACAATACTTATGGTAAATTCATGTCTTATACTTATTATATATTGACATAACTATGCTAATATCCACTACGTAAGTTAATTTTATTATTATTTTTATAATGATCACATGAGTGAACTGTAAAGAGAAGGGATATCTAATTATCATGAAAGTCAAAAATGACTTTCTTCAGTTTGGTTTTATTTACAAGTAAGTTATGTTATTTAGTATTTTTCTATAGCCTAATTTGATTTACATTTCAGGTTAACATTATTTTTATTATGTAGATGTCTTGAAAGTATTGTCAAGGATCAATTGATAAGCATGACTCATTGTATATATTAGCTTGTGGCCTCAGCATGCAGGTGTACTATTATTTAATTTGTAATGTTAATAGAGTGCAATTTCATATTGAGAAAAGGGATGAAAGACAAGTTATTCAAAATAATGGAATATGAGTATTGGGTAGCACGATGATACCATATTAAATTTTTATCGTATGCTAATGGATGTCATTGAATTGGTATACGTATTAGAATTACGGGCATTTCTATTTAAATACAAATGATTTGATGTTGATCCTAAGAAAAATAGAATACAACATGAGTTTCATCTAATGAGTGTTAATATTACCAAGACATGGTATGACAAATATGCTTTTATTTTGGTAACTCAATCAAGATTAGTGATATACATTGGTGAGTCGTGCTTTAGCGATGATTAGAGAATAGTAGAAGAAATGCATCAAAGATGTGTATGGGATAAGCAAGAGAGAGATGAGATGAATGTACAAAATGTTATTGATAATGAATATGAAGATGATGATCAACAATTATTGAGTGAATTAATGGATCATGAGATTTCAGTACCACCATAGGATATGCATGTTGAAGTAAATTTCAATAGAAGTGACATTCAACCAGATTTAATAAATGTAAAAGATTTGTTAATAAATAGATTCATAGTCATCGTCCAAGGAATCGAAGAAGAAGAAGAACATAAAGATGATGAAAGTATAAACATTGACAATTTGTTAGATTTTGATATGGAATAAACTATATAAAAAGTAATTTGGTATATTATATGTTATTTTTTTACTTCTTATAGTTTATGTTTATATTGAAATGTGATTTTGTCATACCTATAATGTATATCTTTCTTATGTATAGTTTGATATTATTATGTAGTATTTAATTGATATTAATTTTATTTTGCAGATGGCACCAGGATCTTGTAGAAGGAATATATCTTTAGAGGCACTTAGTCACAATGAATCTCAGTTATTACATATTGACAACAGTGTCAATACGGTTGTTTATTTTTATATTTTAAAAATATCAATATATTAATATGCATTTGATTGTATCTTTTTGTTAAGGTTCATTCTCATTGATTCAATCTACTCGTGAACCTACATGAGGTGTGAACACATCAACGTATGTTAAGATAAAAGGACAAATGGAAGTCCATATCATGATGGCTACATAACAACAAGAAGGACCGTATTATGCTAAGTTGGCTAGTGAATGTGATGTGATTGTCAGAACCTTGATTCCACAAAGGGTAAAATCTTGGAGTAAAATACCTTGAGAGCAACAAATGGAGCTGTTTAAGCGTTTAAAGGTAATAATCACTTGTTATAATTTGCTTTCATTTTATATATTTTTAAAAATTAGTTTATTTCTTCGCAATCCTATAAGTCTAATTTTTTAATATTTCTAATATAGTAATGGTTTATTTTAGACTTCACTCAGTTACATATTTTGAGTTATCTAAATTTTATTATAGGTAAACAATATAGTGACTATAAGTGCAAAGTGTTAAAGAAAGCTTATAAGAAGTGTCCACTACAAGAGTCCGGTTGACACCCGTCAAAGGATGTATCTTAAGAGGATTGGGACTACTTATGTAATCTTTGGGCCGATTCTGATTATGAGGTATATTTTCAAACTTAAGGGTAATTGTTCGAGCAATGTATTGTATTAATCTTTGAGATTATATTGCAATTGTTGGTTTTAGCTATAGTATTAATATTTGTGTTTCAGAAATAGTGTTCCCAAAATTCGGATAATAAGAGTAAACTTTCGTTTAATCATTGTGCTGGATCAAAACTGTTTTACACCCTTCAGTATTTGCAGGTTTTTACATTTGTTTAATATTGTTTAATGCAAAATTTAATAAAGCATATTTCAATTTGTTGATATTTTACATTTAATTTTATTTTGTCAATTTGGTTATGAACTATTTGTAGACGTCTATGTTTATGCATTCATAGCATTCATATATGATTTTGAGTTTATTTACCTGATAGTAGAATGACAAAAGCGTATGTAAGATACTTATTGCTATCCTTAACTTGCTATAGTGTATCTATTTAAGAATATGTGAATGTGTACTACAGGAAGGCAACTTATATTTGAATTAAAAATAAGGATTATGTTACTGGGTTTTTCATTTGATGTTCTTTCTTTTTTCTTTTTTCCTTAGTTTTGGCATATGCCTTTTGCAGGAATCTAAGGCTATTTTATATTGGACTTGTATGGTTGGAATCTATTATTGGTGTTTGCTAGAGAATTGTTGGCATCATTTTGTATTGTGATGCAATAATGTAAGATATAATTAATACTTGTTTAGGTTTTTAAATGTTTTGTTCCTATTTTCTAGAGCTTTAGTGGAAGGTTTGACTTCAGACATTTCATCATTGTAAATATACAAATACAGATAGGAGTTATTTGTCAAGTGTTGATTTTACTTTTTTAATGTTTCATCATTGTAGATTTTACTCAAAAGCATAATTAATTCATTTTGTTGATATTTTTATATTTAATTTTATTTTGTCAATTTGGCTATAAGCTATATGTAGACGACCATGTTTATACATTTATAGCATTTGTATATGATTTTGAGTTTATTTACCTGATAATAGAATGAAATTAACTTGAGATGTTGTATGAATGTGTCCATTTTAGAGACCTACCTTTGAATCTTATATAACTATTAACTTTGTAGTGAAAGTGTTGCTTTTTGCAACCAAGAGCAAGTCATTTTAGTTTTGGAAAATGCCTGCTAAGACTAGAACTTGTATCATGGAATCCACAGAAGTGACGGTATAATGATTCTATTTGAGCTCTTAATTGTTTAATAGATTTTCCTTGAAAGAGGTTTCCTTCTTTTTCTTTAATTGCTGTAGAGAGTTGGTTTGTATTAATATCTTAAAATAATGATTCTGATGTATCTTACGCAATAGCAACCTATGCTTTATAAAACATTAAGTATTATTTTTTTAATTTTTTTTTATTTAGTTGGTAAGTGAGTTATGATAATTTTTTAGAATGTTTTTGTATATTCTATCTTGTGTAGTATTATAATATTTGACTTGGGAGATGCCATTGCAATTTGGTTTTTAAGTGATAAAATTTATTTAAATTTTCTTTTGTTTAAATATCGTTTAATCTAAAATTGTATAAAGATTTTATCTTGTATTGAGGGGGAAAGGGTTGAGATCTAGGGGGATCTTCATTCTTATTCTCTTTGAACCTTATTTATCATAGCAATAATAAGAATGGATACTTTGAGCTTACTGTAAAAGAACTTTATGTAACCCTTCTTCTTATTATGATGAAATTATTTTAGGCGGACTCCTTAAGTCTCGTAATTTTAACCCTTGATTGGTAGAGTTTTTCACCTAAAAATTTATGTGTCTATGGTTACTTGATGCATGGTTTTTCTTTGTTGAATTTCTTGTTAGAAAAATCTACTTGTTTGGTGCATGAATGCCCCAGAAAAAAATTGTGCTCAACAAATGGTACAAAGAAAAAATAGATAAAAATAAAAAATAAAAAATATTACATGTAATTTTCTTTAATTAAATATTTTAAATAATTATGTTAAAAACATAAATTTTTTATATAAATTATTTGTACAAAATAATGTGACAGTAAGACCATAGCATCACTTAAATTTTCTCGTTCTTTTAACTATTAGTGTAATAGTACTCAACAAAATTTAACATTTTGTACTTGAATCAATTCAATTCATATTCAATCAACAAACAAGATCATCAAATCAGTATATAATTTTATTTAACAATTCAAGAACAAATTCAATTTAATCAATTTATTAGTTTATCAATGTAATTTAATTACTAAAGATAATCAAAATTAATATAATTAATCACATAATTAATATATTTATTCGTCATCAAAATCACATTAATTCATCAAATAAGACATATGTCTTTACTTGTTTCATCAGTCAAATCTTCTCTCTTTACTTTTTGATTGTCTGTTTAGGAGAAATTTTGTTTTGATACTTGAATAAATGCAACCACCTAATCTGGGTGCATTTTGTTCGGTGCAAAGATGAGTTATTGGGGTTTTGAGCACATGCAAAGAGGAAGCTTGATCAACTGGAAAAAAAAAAAAAAGAACAAAGAATAGGACTCAGATTTGGGATTTTGCCATCCCTATACGTATAAAACCCTTTTTAAAATATAATTATTTAAAAAATGCATATTTTTAATGACACACCCCTTAATTACAAAAATAACATTATACATTAACCTACTGTATGGTTGTTTTGGTCTCAAATATTTCTATTTCTCTCATACTTTATACTTTTCTTTGAAATTCTCTTCCAACTTCTATATTATGAATAAAATAAGAAAGAAAACTAGTCTTTTTATGCTGTTTATCTTTTATTATTGGGTTGAGCATTTGTTTAACAATTTTAGATTTCAATTTTATCTCTGTACTTCCATTAGGCTTAGTGCAACATTTTTTTTAGTTAAATTTTTCTTTAAAAATCCACTTATATAAGACTATCATTTTATGAAGAAGAAAATCATCAATTAAGAAATGAAAACTGTTAAAGAATGATTCAAAGTATTTTTGAATAGCAATAAAAGCTGCATTAGAATAGGTTTCTTGGTATAATTTATTTGATTTTAATAAAATAGGATAGTTACATAATATTAGGGATTTAATATATTTTTAAATTATTTTGTTATTTTTATATGTATAAATAGTTGTATTGAGTATGAA
>JAVXUL010011224.1:0-27542 GCA_035590515.1 Trichilia minutiflora | reverse complement strand
AACTTTAAATTTTATTTTTCTAATAATAGAAAAATCCTTAATTTATTAATTTCTGGTATCCAAAAAATAAAATAAAATCACCAAAAATTAAGAAATCAGAAGACGAGTCAATTGCCGAAAAAATCACCGAAATCCGACAACGCACGCGCCCCCACGCACCGCCACGCTCCGATAAGCTTTCTGGTTGGTGCATGCACCTCACGCACTCCTATGCGCGTTGTCCTCGTTGCAACGGGTCAGTTGACCCGGTTGCCTGCTTCTCGAATCTTTTGATCCGATCTAGTCTGACCCAAAACTCGGATCTGTGAGCCCGATCCACGAACCGTGTTTGACCCGACGTGCATGTACCTCACGCGCTATGGTGCGTATCCAGCACGTGCCTGATGCAATCGTCTGCGTGTGTAATCCACGCGCTGTGGTGCGTGTAACCGATGCGCGGCGTCTTCTTCTTTGGGCAGGTTGGATCCGACTCATTTCGCTTGTAATTCGGGTCGTTTTAATCCGCCTGCGATCCGATTTTGACCCTTTCATATTTTTGCCCTAAAACCTTCGTTTTTCGTCTGATTTAGGTGATTTAAAAGCCTATTCCTATGTTTTCAGACGTACTAAATCTGATTATGGCCTTATTTTTTCCAAAATCTGATGAAAAAATATCTAAATTTGAGAAATTAATTTCGGACTTAAAAACTAATCCTAGAAATTTTAATCCTTAATTACTCACAATATATAGATATTCATCTCACAAATAATATATCATTACAAAGCTTATACAGAGAGGAATAAGACCCATATATCAATTCATCATGAATCATTAAAAATTAACATAAAATAATGCAAAGAATTTCGGATCTCAAAAATTAGAGTTTATAAAATCCAAATTTTTAATCCTTAATATTTTCACGTATATAATGAATTAGAGGGCATATAATATATCATTACAAAGCTTACCTTAAACTTTTAATTGCATATTAAAATGAAATCAACATAAAATATGGCCAAAAGTTCATGCGATTTTAGGAGAAAACATGCATTCAAACAATTTTATAATTGATTCTAAATCATATATGCTTTGGCTCTGATACCATTTGTTGGAATTTTATAATTCCTATATTCACCAAAATCTCGCATATACGAATATAGAATATAATTATGTGTTAGAGATGGGTATCTCTTTTAGCCATCGACGCAGTGTTTCGAAAAGATTAAGTCTTCCTCTCAAAATCTTGGTGAATATAGAAATTATAAAATTCCAACATGATATTCATATAGAATTCTGATAAACATATTATATCGTATTATCAGTAGATTATAAGTATTATAATAGTTTTTTTTAAAAGGGAGCTAATAGTGCATTTGGTAATAAAATTGTATCTTCAAAAATTATAAAAATAATATTTTTAAAATCACAAATTCTATTTGATAGTGTTTGATAAACTCTAAAATAAATATATATATATATATATATATATATTGCCTTTTGATTCCAAACAAATTTGAAGGTGAGTTTCAATCCCTCTCTCTTCCTTTTTTATTTTTAATTTTTGGAAGTTTGAATAATTTGGGTGTGTTAGCCATTAACTTGCTTGTTACAACTTGATTCTATTGTTTGTACATTTACATTCTTGCATCTATGCTTTTGCTCACGTTATTAACAAGATTTTGATATTAATGGATCTTGGGAGTTGAGTTATGATCATTATAATGTTATTTTAGTGGTGTTTTATCTTCAGAATTATTGGCTATTTTGAGTAGAAAATAGGAGCGAATTTATGTTGTTTTAGGGGCAGTTTTCAGCAGCAAACTTACTGCTATTCTGGCTTATTTTCAGAAGAAGTTTGCTGCTATCCTTATAACAAACAACCCCGAAAATGGCAGGAAATATTCTTTTTTATGCATAAAACTACAGAAAATGGGCTTCCATTTCATGCAAAAGAATGAAGCAAATGTGTTGCTGATTTATGCATAACAATGTAGCAAATATTATATTGTTTTATACCTAAAACTGGAACGAATGTGCTTATGTTTTGTGAAGTAAACTGTAACACAAAATATACTGCAGTTTTTGGCCTAAAAAACCAGCAAATTCGCTGTTGTTTCATGCAGAAAACAGTAGCAAGTATACTGCAGTTTTTTTACATAAAATAGGTGCAAATATACCGCAGATTTTTGCCCAAAAAAGCAGCAAATTTGCGACTGTTTCGTACAGAAAAGATTATCAAATATACTGCAGTCTTTTGCCTAAAAAATAAAAAAAAAAAATTGCTAATGTTTTGTGTAGAAAATAAAAGATTTTTGCCTAAAAACAGCAGCAAATTTGCGACTGTTTTATATCTAAACAAACAAACAAACAAATATGCATCTATTTTTCTGAATAGAAAAATAACATAAAAAGGCACATATATGGGTTTGTGTTTTTGCTGTAGAGAGATGAAGAAAAGATATGATTCTTTTGTGCTTTGCATGAAAATATTTTTCTTTTGACACCTTAAACTTTTATCAATTCAAATTGGTAGCCCTGAATGTGATTATTGTAATAAGATTCATGAAAAAAATAATGAAAGATTCTAAAATACTCTGTAAAAGGTTTGCACATTATTACCTTGTCCTACAACATGTTCGTAATTATTTGCACTATTTCATATTAATAAATTTTTTTTTGAGTTGTATTATTTAGTTCGATAAAAAGGATATACATACTGAAAATGATATTAATAAAATAAACTCATAGCGAACTACTTCTGTTATTAATTTAATTTAGGAGAAGATTGTATATATTATATTTTTCTTCTTGATATAATTAACATGGTTAATTTATTAAGATTATTTACTTTTTTTTCTAGTTTAATTAAGAATATTCTTTTTATTTTCAAGCTTCGGTTGGTGAAAGGGCATGTTTTGGAGTGGGATTTTGAAGGTGAGTAAGAAATAAATGGGAATATTATTAGATATTTTCTTAAAACACAAATAATAATTTCAATATTTATTTCTTTGATGTATATATATAGATTCGTATAACTGTTTTAAAGATAAAGGAAGAATGCTACTTAGCTTTGGGTTCTTATTTTGGTAACCTATTTTAGAATGGCGTGTAATATAGATTTGGTAGTAAGCTTTTATAATTAATGCGTAGTCTCAACAATAATCTGTCTTCCAAATATACTTTTATAATTAATGTATAGTCTCAACAACAATCTTTCTTCCAAGTATACATTTAACTTGTACTGTATCATTTGAGTTGTTATATGTTATATATTATTTAGGTAGTTTGTCGAAGCCCAACTTAAAGGCTCATGCCCATTATTCAACAGTATTTTTTCTTCGAGTCGATTATATAATATCATTTCGAAACTTTTTATCATAATACTCAAATAAAAGTTTCTGAATTACAACAATATCCGAGACCTCTTTTTATGACGTTTATACGAGAATCTTTGGGTCACGTCAATAACCAATATGTCTTTTACTATATGTGAAACAGAAGTCTTTAGGGTTTTAGCAATATCCGAGACCTCATCTACTTTTCAAATGTATCGGGTTAGTTATGAAAGACACATATGCGAAATCAATTATTGTACTTGTTATCCGATGCTTCCTATTCTTTCTTGGGGTCAACTTTACCCTTCATGTAGCTGTGTAGTAATCATGGCACATCTCTTAGACCCGAGGTCTTCTAGTTTTAACCATTCAACCCCAACGACTCTCTAGAATATTTACTTATACATGTAGTCAAGTATTATCTTTAGGACAGTCACATCCCATAATTTTCACAACAAACTTTCAGAGGGAACCTATGTGAGAAAGATACGTGTCTACGATTATGCTTGCAAATGATTAGATAGTAACAGAATTCGGAAGTAAATGAGAGATTTATTCTTTTTGCAAAGAAAGTGACTAGTAACAAATATCCTCACTTTTTATATAACACATATTTTTTCTGTAACTTTCTTTCTCTAAGTTTATTGGTTGTGTTCTCTTGATTTTTTTCTCAATTTACGCACACAAATAAAATTTTTACTAAATTAAATATCAAAAGATTTTCACTGGAAAACTGATTTTGACCCTTAGAATTTATGTATTTTGTAGACAAGAGTTATGAATCGAATAAATAAGTTGGAAGAAGAAATTGGTGCACAAGATCGAAGACGAGATATCAATTTCTTATATCAACATATACATTTAACTTATAATGTATCTTTTGAGTTGTTATATGTACAAGTTTATTATAAAATGAATTCAATATTTTTTTGTTCGTTTCTAGTGCATGTGACTAGTTTGCCGATTGATTAACATTAACTTTGGGTTTAATTCATGGTAATTTGAACATATCTCATATATATATAATTGACAATTTGAAGCAAATTTAATCACCTTAATAATTTTAATAATCATTCGACAATTCTAATTATAATCTAATGTTGGATGCTTATGATAATTAACTACTTTTAATTAATATAAAATTTAACACTTAAAAAAATAAATATAATTGATTGTATTTAATTGTCATATGTATTTGACGTCTAAAAAAAATCAACTATAATTAATCATTTTTAAGTTATAAACATTTGACAGTTTTGATAATTATCAAATGAAAATATTTGACAATGGCATAAGTGATAGTTGTTAACTGTTTCTAATAATAAAAAACATATAATATTTCTGGTAATGATTCATAGCACCATTTCCATTAAAAAGAATTAAAAACACAGAAAATATAAGAATATGAAAGAAAAAGAGATGCCATTACACTTTTAATTATATAATTAACGCTTTTGTAAAAGTGTAAGCCAAAGAGAGCACTTTGATCAGATTCAAAGGTATCTATCTACCAACAACTCTTTTTTATATGTTGTTCTTTATGCATATTTATTAAATGTCACGATACATTTGGTAACGACAGGGAGTAGATTATAATATAATTTATAATGAAGTGATTAAGTATTATACATTGTTTTATTTGATGGAAACTAACAAAAGGATTGACAAAGTTGTTCAATACAGATTATAAATAAATAAAGCAAAGGTTCCGTATGTTGGGACCTTTTTATTCTATATAATTTTCAGCAATCAATGAAATATTGGAAAGTATCTTTCTTCTATTATACCAACAATAATTGTTTATGTGATGTAGGATTCATTTTCAATATCGTTATGTGGTGTGAACATGAAGTTGGGTTACAGATTAATAAGTTCAAACTCCAGATTTGTGGAACTTTGAGTTAACCTACAGGTTCTGAAGAGATGCTCTACCCATAAAGGTTCTTTAGAACATCAAAGGCATAGGTTAAAAGAGAGTACAAAATTATAATTATATATTAGAGATAACTTATTAATTTCTTTTTTTTCAAATTTTTTTGACAAACCCCTCCATTTTGTTTGTCAGTGGTAATGCTTTTTCCGCCAGTTGAATTATTAGACTTGAATTTAATTCATATATAATCACATCTTGATGACAAAGAGGCCTCCACGAACAAAAGTGGTCAAGCACTAGTTTATTTCCTTTTCTTTTTATAGAGTAAATTATTTTTCTTTTTTGTCCTTCGCAAATATTATTAATCCTCATATAATAATTATGATGGGACAGTCAATTATTTTTTTTTTTCTATCTCGTGCGGTGGATAGCTTGAGAGCTTTGAGACTAACCCACTAAATGGACATATCTTAATTTATAAATATAAATAATAATAATAAAGGAATGAAGAGAGACTAACATGTACGCGAAAAAGACAAGAGTCTCTCTTTTATTTCTGTTTTTTTGATCCGTGGCCTTCCTACTATTATACTGTTGAAGTTGCATTCCAATGATTTTGTCTTGCACATAGAACTTTATTCTTTCTCATAATTGAAGGATTGTGAGGCAAAGACAAAACCATCTGTCGAGAAAGTTAGATCTATTATCCTCATCAATCTCACCATTGAGTAAGTGGTCTTTTAATTGATTACGGGTTTATGCCTTTTGATGGATCACTCCCCCCTCGATATGCGAAAGATTGTGTAATCTACTTATTCCGCGAAGATAAGGGAAAGGGACCTACTTTTACTATTCCTACAAGTCAGTTCAACAAGAGCTCTTCATTTGTTATAATGTAGTAGAAAATTATTTATTTATGCACTCAAAAATGGGTTTAGGACTCCGAGTAAGTTGCATTATTTCCAATATACATATTATTTTCTGATATATATATATAATTTCTAAGCATATAAATTGTATTGAAATATGGTTAAAGAAATTCTCTCCATAAAATTAGTGGAAAGGCAATCAATTTATTGACCTCTTACATACAAAATAAGTGACATGGCAAAACATAAATAAATATAAACTAATTTTTGGTGTGTATACCCCATTATTTTTATACGATTTCTCTAATTTCTTAATAATATGTCTATGTAAAATAGAACTACTCCTTATCCCTAACAGTGTTACTCGAGATGAAGACTCCCAAAATATAAGGTCAAGTATTCCAGGAGTTGTAAACTAATATTTTTGTAGCCTGATAAAATATTCCTATGTAGCCACCACCACCACCACCCTCCTATTGCCGTTTGAACTCCATCCAGAACATTGCTGTAACCAGGCTGGCCGAATGTTGCTTTATCATTTGTAATTATTTGTAGGCCCGCTAGAGCCGGAAGAAGCCACAAGTAATGGATCCTTGATCATGCATAATAAAAATAAGTCAAAATGATAACAAGAAAGGTTCAGTAGGAGCATGTGTATAGAGTTAAAATAAGTAAAACTTTTACTTTTCTAATTAATCTCACATCAAAATTCTGTCTTTTCTATGTCATAGCGTTCGTGATTCAGAAAAGACTTTGTCCCTGATTTTAATGGTGAATAAGTCTACGTCCACGGTACACGATACACAAGCACTATGGTGGCGACCTTAAAAACAGATCCCAATTCTTTACAGGGATTTCGATACTCTAGTCGATTAGTCCTTTATTAAAGGCTTTGACCACTTGTTATGTATCAGCGCCAAGACAGACAATTCAATCCATATCAGACCACTGTTATTATAATGAGAAATATTTTATCAGTACAAGGGCTACTAAGAGATCATTCTAATTAATCCCAATCATGTAAAGTATGTTATCAAAAATTAAGATTCTTTATTAATTAACCTAAAATTTAAATTTTATTATTAATCCGTTATTAAGATATATTCTCGCACAAATTGTGAAAGCCTGGGAGGAAAGTTCACATGATCACTAGCAAAATCTTGAGAAAATATGTGAAAATACAGGCTCAAATAATTCAATTTAAGTTATTAGCTTCCATACGAAGAGGCCTGTTGAAAAATAACATACCAACAAGTTGTTAGAACATTTATTGACATGAAAACTAAATGATCATTTAACAATCTTCAAGAACAAAGTAAAGAGTAGAACTCTCACACACACATTCACACGCAAAAAAAAACCCACCACAAATCACGAAAATCAGAACATGATTAATAAAGAAGAATTATATTTAACTAAACATTTATTAATTATAAGATCAAGAACAATACTTGAATCTATTACTCTTTCCCTTTCTCTCTTGCTCTCTCTTGGCTCTATTAACATTTTTTTCATCTCTAAAATCTCCTCTTTTAAACTAAAAGATGTCCCACTTAAATAGGATACCTAACAAAATTAAAAAATACAAAGTCAAAATTAGTTAATGGAAATCTACTCTGTTTATTTGAATGAATTATTCTCAGCTTTCTAACTTATTTATCCCATCAATTTGATCAAACAAATTCTTCGATTTATTCAATCGAATTTTTTCGTACTCTATATCTTCTAGCTTGCAAGAATTCGTCCCAACGATTATTACCATTCATTCAAACGAATCAATCACAAAATTGAGTCACCTTCATAAGGCCAAAAAAAAAAATAATCAAAAAAATAAAAAAACCAAGCATGAAAAGAAAGTGTTAGGATAAAATGAGCAACCAAAAACAGTCAACCAGCCAAACCCTGACCACATGGTCAGGAAGATTGCATCACAACACCAAGATCTTGAAGCGACTTTCGAGGCCCTGATAACCACAAAGTAGGGTGATCATATAGAAGATGACCCTTATCCTTGACCTTAGGAACCGAGTCAGACATATGCAGGGAATTGGCTCCAGTCCCAGGGTAAATCAAGGTCCCTCAGCAATTTTATTGACGCGAGTTCTATAGCCCCATGTCAACTCTTAAGCCATAATACAAGAGGCTCTTAGGTGAATCCACCCAGAACGCTTCTCTGAGTTGAAAATTTCCCATACTTAACATCAGAGGCGATTCCCATGACTTGACTAAATAAAAGATAAGAGTGATTTCAAGAAGGACACGTGTCATTAGCCAAGCAACTCGCCGTGCTTTAAAGTCAACAAGACCTGTTACATGTCAGACCTACTGTTCGCATATGTAGAAGCTACCTACTGTCATATCAAATAATGATTGAGGACACAATCAATTTTAATGTAGCTCCCACTTACCTATAGGCCATTAAACACTCCCATTCTCTGATGATAAGCCAGCAAGCAATGTCCATATGACACGTCACCTCTCCACTATAAAGAGAGACTGTCTCTGACCAAAAAGAAAAAAGGGAACCCTAACAAACAGATCACATACACTTTTCATAACCAACTACCTACGGGAGAAAAGGTTTAGTTTCTAGGAAGTGTGAATCCACTCTTTTTCTCTGTTTTCCCTACATTTCATTTTCCATCCTCCTACATTTGCTCACTGAGCATTAAAGTTTCTACATTGAAAGTCCGACATCACTTTAGAACTCCTTTTGTTTTGCAGATTCAATTAGAGCAAAGGACCACCCCACTCATATCGTGATTCGGTGTCCAAACTCAATCATGAAACTTCTACATCAGCAAAGAATCCTACTAGTTACTTTGTGCATCAACATAAAGCATTGTAAAAGCTATACCTAATCCTAATATGCTTCCTTTCTGTAGTGACTAGGGAAGATAGGAATAACATTTGACATCAAGTAAATATGAGTATGTGAATGCAATGGATGGAAGGAAATCAACTCACAAGGAAAGTCAATCACCACCGCCACCATCATTCCACATCCAACATAAGTGTTTGTGAAGTCCTGTGGCTGCTAAAACTTTGTATCCAATCAAATTTGAGTCACCAAAGTTGATAATAATATGTCTCATCATGCTACACTTTTGAGACAGTTTACAATATGCCAAGGATGCATGCATATCCATACAAAAGGCAATATCAAAGTTGAGAAAGATAGATTATCATATTCTATAGAAATATACGTAGTATTATCATATTCTATAGAAATATACGTAGTACACTGTACTTACTCTTAACTAGGATGCCCGTGACAACGGATAATGTTGAACCAAATAGTATATAAATTATAATATGGGGATTGACTACAATATAGTATATTGGTGAGTGCTTTGTAGTCAAATCCTATCCTATTGTTGACTTTCTATCTGATTGAATATATCCAATACTCAATAATAGATCACATCACACGTCAATGTTTGGAAGTCAAGAGTCCAGTATTACTATTAAGAAGATGATAATAGCATTGCAATGAAGTTGGAACTCAAATTTATATGTTAATATATCCAAAATATCCTTAAAACCAACTCTTTGAAATGAAAGGTATAAAAATTTGGATCTTATTTTGCAATCGAAAAACAACCAGAAGACGGAAAAGTAGATAAGAGAGAGAATTAGATGCACGGTGTCTATTAGACAGTTTCGTGTACTAAAAGGCTTTGAAATGCTCGGAAACTGGGTGTTGGGTCTTAGAAGGAAATGGTTCAGATGGAAGTGGGAGGTAAACAAAAAATAACATAGGGGTAATAGATAAAAATAAGAATATGGGACGAAATGGCGGTGAGCATGGTTAGGCATGACAAATGAATGTGAAGTTTCTTGGGTTACCCACACTGATCTAATTTTACACAGGCGAAAATAAAACAACTTAATAATACATTTACATGAAACTGGATCGAACAAATGATCTTCGAATCCTCAGTCTGACATTCTCTTAACTAAGCTATCCCCTTACATGAATTGTATATACCTCTCCAAGAATGTTGATATCAAGCCATTAATGTTATCTTAATAAATAAATGCTCTTTACCATGCCCACTAATGCAATAATGAAAATGAAAATTTACTCCTTCCATCCATCATTCAATCCACTCAAGAGCATGATTTGAGTGGATTGAATGATAGTGGCTGTACCTCATAAATTCCATCTTATACTGAATGAAGTGCCTCTCTTTCTCTCGTCCCAGTTGCTTGGGTTATCATGCATTGAGCTGCATAAACCATGCACGCTCCTACCATACTAAAACATACTTAAAAATTGAGAGGTCCAGCGAACACCATCAACAAATTGAATGAAGAAAACAGAGCCAAAAATTATGAGACGGAAATTGAGGTACAATCATCAAGACCTAAGAACAATTGGATTTGCACAACAGTAGTGCACAGTGTGGAAAAATCAACTTCACTTATTTCCTTTTACTCTTTATCCGCACAGATTCAAAGAAATTAAGCCATTGATTAATTCTGGAAACTACAACTAAATTGACCATCCGATAAAGATAATTTATCTGTTATAACTGCATCTAATGAAAGAGGAGCAGAACTTCAGGATGGGCCATAGAAATGAAAGAAGCTGTTCAAATCAACCACAAGTTCATAAATCAATCCACCGCCAAGATGCAAGGTTTATACAAGTACAAGAGTTCATTAATGATCACAAGTTACAGGCAACAATGCCAACCAAGCAATCTTGGATTGCACTTATATGATCCATAATCAATTCAATCAAAGGAAATGGTTGTGGTTATAATTGAACATGATCATTTCAACCTCATCTTCTTGAAGAGTTCCATTAGCATACTGAAGCAGCAATAACTCACACATATCAATCCTCCTAGAAGTAACTATATGGAACAAATTCAGACAATGACAAACTTAAAATGTTCTGGCAAGCCAATTTACAGTCTTATATTCCAAGAAGCTGATCTTGAATCATGGCTTTTACCATGCCCATAATGTGGACGGAAAAAAAATAATATTTGTACTTCAAGTTCCATCCTTTCAAAGTGGATTTTCACGACTCAGTAAAACTAGTGGCAATGCAGTACCCATATACAAGTATAATTTCCAACACTGCTAAACTTAAATCGCTTTTGAGATTTATAAACTAACACATCACGGCCCAAAACACAGAATATTTATATACTGCTAATGTTCAATTCTATATTTTTCATTTTTATTCCGTTTATGGATTGAATAGTTTGCAACAATTCTAGTAAACGTAACCATATCCCATTAGTATCACAACAAGAACTGGGGGCTCTATTGAATACCATTAATCTCGTTCAAGTAACACAAAGAGAAATGAGGAATAAAGGAAAACATAAAGGGAAATGCAGAACAACTACTAGTTTCAAAGTAAGCATAAGTACGAAATAAAACTTCAAATAGTTTTTTACAATCCAACTCTGCTGATCATCAAGCACCCACCACTAGCATAGTAATAAGTGCTCACTTATAAAGGGATTCAAGTCCCCACGTGGTCTTTAGGGAAGATTGCCTGTCATCCATTGTCGATGTTGATCCATGGGCAGTAGGTGTATGTATCTAAATATTGAGAGACCAGGAGGACAGTGTCACGGTGGTAGGCATCTAAACTACCGCCAGAATTCTGATTCTAATATCAGCAAATTCAAATATCATAATATTAAAAAAAAAAACATCAGCTCTACTCATCATCTTCGCATATGAAATATTTTTGTATATATTACTTAGAATATCATCAATACCGATGACATCCATTTTCATTCCAAAAATCTTCCTAAATTACAAAACCAAGTTGAAGTGAAAACATATTAAAAGAATATGTTAGCATCAATCTGTAGCAGTTACAAATCCTCCTTACAAAGAAGTTCTGTAAACTTCACTCCACCTGCAAAATAAGAAAGCAAAACTTGCTTGAGTTTCAGGCCCCAACGCAAAGTTGAAACTAAAGCAAACATTTCAAAATCTTCGAAAATCTAAGCACCCTTCTCAAATAGCCAGTTAGATAAGATCATCTAACTGTGTTGTATTACTTATTTTGAAGCTTTCTTGATACTTTTTTGAGTTTCTTTAGTTTTTTTCTTATTGAAAATTCCTAATACACACACCAAAAAAATCTGAAACAATTGCTAATTCTCATTAACAGACATTTAAAGTAAATTTTTTTGCGAAGAATAAAAATGAAGCAGAGAAGAGAACGTTGAGAGAGAGGGACCTGAACGAGCTTGCTGAGATGGAAGCAAGCAGTGGATTCGTCAAGCTGTCCACCAAAACTAGATCCATTTTTCTGCAACTCCGACGATTCTTTAGCTGTACTGATCCTGTACACAAATCCCTTCCACTTTGTTTTTCGGTAATTTTTAGCTCTTCGCATGCAACTGCTTTATTTGTTGCAACTTGCAAACTGCAAGCCCTTAAATATATTTTCGTGGGCTTGGGTCAGTCCATGAGTAATTGTAGCCCAAATGATGAAAACACCCAACCAAATGTCCTGGAAATTTCGAGGTCACGTCCATTCGACGCCCAACTTTTTTAATTTCTTAGAGAGGGAGAGAGGCATCGCATTAGTTATTAGCGAGGTTCAGACTGTCGGTTTACTGGCCGCAATATTACTATAACCGAGCTGATCCTCTCCATTGACAAGACCATGGCTTCTGCAATTGCTAAACCAGGCTCACTCATTCCTCTCCACCTCCCTTCTCATCTCACAGAATTTACACTTTCATATTGCAGGTCATTCCGGCCAAGGTTAAGGACTACTCGATTTTCTCAGCTCAAATACACAAGAAGTGCATCAAATATTCCTGTCATCAGAGCTGAGAGCCCTCTAGGTACGGATTAAAAAGTTTCAAATTCCATTCTCTTTTCGAAGTTTATGGGTTGTTCATTCTAAATATGTGGGGAATACTGTTTGAGTATTTGGATGTTTATCGTGTTATGTCTTGTTATTCGTAGATTATATTCCTGATTCTAAGTTTTACAAAGTGGAAGCCATTCTCAGGTATTGAATTGCTGTTTATGCTTGTACACATATGATTATATTCCTTCTATAGAGCGTGATTATAAAGCACGCAAGTTGTCTGACTTATTGTATTATTTAATTTCCCCTTAAGGTATTGAGTTTAATATGTCTACTAATCTATTTTACTGTTGCTGAATTTGCGATGAAATAGGCCATGGAGAATCGAGCTGGTTTCTTCGGTAAGGACTAATAAATCTTCACCATTGATGTTCATAATTCCAAATACAATTGCTTAATTTTAAGTTTTTTGATCGGAAATTAATACCATAACACCATTTTGTAGCAAAGTCTATTTACAGGATCACTAGAAAGTTCTACCATTGCCCTCCACTTGTAGTCTTTTAACGCTTCATTCTTGGTCTTAATTGAATGGAGGAAGCATTTTGTAATCTTTGAATGCGTTTCCAGCTCTATAACATTCAAAAGCTATAACGACCTAAATAGGGATGTCCATTGGTTACTTTTGGTTGTGAAAATTTTTCAAACAAATTCACATATCAGTCTACATAAATTATGTGTCAATTATGAGTGTGTAATTTATGTATCAGAATCAAATTGCCTTACTCAAGAGTCAAAGCATGAATCTTTTGGTGCTTGTGCATTCCTTAAGGACCATTATGTTTACGTCATGGTTTGTTTGCTAAGTTTAGATTTCAGAAGTCCATTGAGTTGGTAGGACTATTGGTTAGTCGAAAACTGCTGGCTATTATATAACTTGTCTCTTTCTTTATCTCATCACGATTCATGATAGCTATGAGGCTCCCCTGAGGTTCCATGGAAAATGTCTTGGTTGGCCATATGTAAATATTGCCCTTTTTCCCGTCAAAAAAAAAAATGTCTGGCCATATGATTTCAGCTCAAGGAAATTAAAATGTGATATGATACTCATTGTATGAACCTAGTTTTATAGGCAGATCGATTGATTCATCCTCTATTGCCTAACAACTTCAAAAAGAGTTTGTATTTGTCTTTCCAGCCTTTTCAACTTTTATTTGTGATAGATGGAAGAAGGCGCCTTAATTTAAGCAATCAGTTAAAAGCATAAAATGTAATATTTTGCATTGCATTAAAAATTAAAGAGGTATAGGGTTTGCAAATTATGCTGTTGAGCCTGTGATTGTATATTCAAGTTGATAGATGAAAATTTTCAAACTGGCATATCTATTAGGGATCTGAGGCAGATGAGGACAAACAGCTGCCTTAACTCAAACATATTAATTACTTTAGCCACGTAAAATGGCTAAATACTGTTCAAGTTAATAATTGAAACTCTTCAGACTCACATCTTCAGAACTGTTAAGTCACATGGTTTTGGCTCTACTTTTTTGGTTTCTTTTCTCAAAAATGAAGGCTCTCCTGAAAATGGGTATTCGTGGTGTCACGGTTTCTGATGTTCGAGGCTTTGGCGCTCAAGGTGGTTCAACTGAGAGACATGGTGGTAAGTTATCACCTTTCTAGAAATGTTCAAATTTTCAATCCAGATGGCTAAAGTTAGTTTCAGTTAGATTTGTTTGCTATGGCTTATTTCTTATGACTCCAACCTATTGATTTGTATGATATAAGTTGCATGGCATTTTAAGATTATTCATATTTTGGTGTTTTTTGTTTAGTCTTTGTTTGCTATGGTTTATTTCTTATGAGCCCAACCTATTGATTTGGATGATATAAGTTGCATAGCATTTTAAGATAATTCATATTTTGGTGTTTTTTGTTTATTCCTGCCCAGGTTCTGAATTTGCTGAGGACAAATTTGTTGCTAAAGTGAAGATGGAGGTTGTAGTTATCAAAGACCAGGTATACATAATATTGGTGTCTTTAACTAGTGACTTAAGGAAGTTAAAACATTTGTCTCCATCACAAGTACAAAGTTCTTTGGTTTATTGCCTTCGAGAAAAAGAATTTTGGCCATCTATTTGTTGCTAAATTATTGCCCATTATCATGTTTTAGGTTGAAGCAGTGGTAGATAAAATAATAGAGGAGGCAAGGACTGGAGAAATTGGTGATGGCAAGATTTTCTGTAAGACTTTAAACTTTTTTTATTTTAAAATTTTAATTTTGGAATCCTTCAAGCCCTTATTATGAAATTCTAAAACTGTGAAATATAATCAACTTTAGTATCAAGCGAGTGAAAATTTTAGATCAACTTGGTTTATTTTTTGCTTTATCTATCATCCAGAGTTTGATAATTGGTGTATTTGTGGTCAACCTCTCAATATTTATGAGTTTATTCTGCAACTTTGAAGGTTTCAAGCCTGAAGCCTTCTAAATACATCTTCATGGGGAAAACAAACGTCTGTAATGAGCCAACAAAAGTGAAATTCTAAGTATATGATCTAAGAGGGGGTTGAATTGGGTTTATAAATGTTCTAAAGCAACTAATAACCATTTTTAAACAACCTCAAATATTCAACCACCGAAAATGCATTAATTCAACTGAAAGAATTATATTAATCAATTCTTACAATCCACAAGAAATCACAACAAAACAAGTAAACACAAGTAAGCAACTATAAATTAGAGAGAGTAAGAGATAGAGATAGCGTATACAAGGATTTTATAGTGGTTCGGTTAATTCTAAGTCTATGTCCACTTTTTCAAACTTCGAAGATTTTCATTAAGTTAACCTTACAAACCCCAAGGTTTCAACTCTTACAATTCAAGATTTTGCAGACTCACCTCCAAACCATTACAAATGGAGATTTTACGAGCTCACCTCCTAACATTTATAAAAAAAGAAAACTTTCTTTCACTCTTGTACAAATAGATTGAAAGAAATTGAACACCCTTTTACAATTTTCTCCCAAAGACAATTTTACAAATAAAGAACTAAGGTTTTGATTTATGAATTTGGCAATTGAAAGCTCAAATGATGTTTAAGAAATCTAAGAATATGAAGAAATTGTTTTAGGTTCATTTCTCTATCGTTCCAACTTTTTGAAAATAAAAAAAGTTAATTTATATAGAAAATTTTAAAAACTAGCCATTACTAACCATTAAAATTGAAATTTAGTCGTTGAAATTGTAGTGTTGGTTGACTATTATATTCTTGTCAGTTGACCCCATCTTTTTGACCCCATCTTTGGAAGCTTTCAGTCTCTATTTTTCTTATATTTTGATTGACGATTGCAGCCTAGTCGATTGACCGTCTCACCTTTGTCAATCCATTGATACTATTCACATCTTCAAAATCTTGCATTTTAGTCTATTTTTCAACACTTTTAAAAATATTATGATTTGGTTCCTGAAACATTTTGACTTATAAGTAAAATATTTTTGAGTTTATCATATTGCTAAAAACACAATCACACACACTAGTATACATAAAAAAAATTTACCATACGCTTGTGAGTTCTTAAATTTTTAAAATTTTGAACTTTGTGTTCTTGAGTTTTTGATCTCTTGAAACTTTTGAAATCCTTTTTCTTAACTTAATTAAACCAATTATTTTATTATCATTAAAATATAGATTTGTATCACACTAAGGTCAATAGTCTTCCTCTTTTTTACGACAACAAAATAATGATTTGAAATGTTCTATCTCTTAATTTGAGTGATGCTCTCCTACAAAAAATAATACAAGCACAAAGTGAAGAGAGAACACTTTTATATAACTCTATAAAAATAATTTCTATATTTCCACTTTTAGAATTTCAATTAATCTCTCTCTCCCCCTATGTTATTTAACATTTCAAATATAGTTTTCCCTTTTTGTCAACATCGAAAAGGCAAAAGAATAATGGGCAAAAAGTGAAAATAATAACAAATAAATTTTTGCTCATAATACCAAAAGTAATTCAAGTATGGAGTACATTTGTTTAAGCACACATCATATTTGTTCCTTTTACAGATAAAAGATTTATAACCAATATAGTTAATCATTAGGAACAAATTGAGTACATATGTATAATCATCAAAACATAATCAAGGCCATAAAGATACCAGTGATAGCCATTTACCAAACATCCAACATCAAATCATCTAAAATGATCACATATCCAAACATCTAAATAGTATAAAGCTAATAGTATATATAGTCTTGATACCAAGAGAAAATATTGAAATAACCAAACATTGTCCAAGACAACTAAATCGTGTCCATTAATAATTTCTCCCGTTTTTGTACAAATGGAGTATCAAATTGATACGTACCTACATTTCTTCCCATTTTGCAATATCAACAATAACATAAGTATAATTGATAACAAATATAAGAACAAATTGTTACAAAGGCAAGAAATCTTAAATGAAATTGCAAAAGAAGCATAAACACCAAAGATATCCATATTCTAGTGCTTCTCCCCCTTAAGCATTATAATGTCATATCAATTTTTCACTATATCACAACTTATAAAGCCATACCACAACTTTAGCATTTTCAAAAATAACAAGTGTGAAAAGCAAATGATAAGAAAGGGCATAAGTTAATATTGTTCATAATATAACCATAAGTAAAGGATAATTCATGCTCAACAAAGAGAAAAAGCACTTTTATATGCATGACCACAAAAATTCATTTTTATATGTACAATTTATATCCTTGGTATAACCATTTCCATTTTTCATTCCAACAAAAATGGTTTTGCTATGTAACATGCTTTTAATCAAACAACATGCATGTTCGAAAACAATTTTATAGCATTTTTCACATAATTAGCTAACACAAAGGAAATTAAGCTTTAAAATGCTAACTAACGAAATATTTTCAATCAAAATGAAAATTTTATTACCAATATTTTTGAAGCCAATGATTTTCTCTTTAGCGTTGTCCTCAGAACTGACGTATCCTCCATTTTTTATTTTTGTGAAACTCGAAAGTAAATATATGTCTCCCATCATATGTCTTATACAACCGTTATAAAAAAATTATTTCTTACTCTTTGATCCTTATAAGAGAAAATTAAGCCAAAACTTTGGGTACCCAAATTTTCTTGAGTCCTTAGGTGTTATATTTTGTTCTCTTTGGATCTCACACTATATTAATCCCCATATGCATTTTTTTTAATGGGACACCTATGGCTAATATGTTCAGAAGTATTACAATTTTCAGAGGATATAAGATGAAAATAATTTTGAAATTCTTCATTCATTTAAATGACGATACACGATATTATATAAGAGATTATAAGAGATAAAATAGGAAACTAAATCATTCTAGAAAGTATCATAATCAAATACCTCAATTTAAGGGATTTCAAACAATTATCTTAAACTATTTACAGATCATTTACATCTTTACACTCCCCCTCAAGCTAAGGAATAAATGTTTTTGATTTCCAACTTGGATATAAGATCATGGAAACTCGAACTGTTCAACCCCTTTGTTAGGACATCAGCTAATTGAAATTCTGATGGAACATAAGACATACATATTAACTCATCTATTAATTTCAATATGTTTTGCCCTATCATGTTGTATAGGATTATGAGCAATACTGATAGCTGATTTGTTCACTATAAAGCTTTATAGGACCTTCCAATTTGACTTCCAGATCATTTAGAACAATCTTCAGTCAGAGTAGTTCACATAATCCTTGACCAATAGCCTTGAATTCATATTCTGCAGATGACCTTGTCACCACATTTTATTTCTTGCTCCTCCATGTTACTAGATTACCTCCAAGAAAAGTATAATTTTTCTGTTACCTAGGCATGGTTATAGGTGTGGAAAAATTGAGATGTGGGGGTCATATGGTTTGTGGCACCGGAGTCTATTATCCAAGAGTTGTCATAAAGCTTGTCTGAGGTATTTATGCAAAAAAGGAATGAATATTTACCTGAAAGAGCGAAAGAACAAGCTGCTCCTGAAGGTTTCTCAAGAGACCTCAACAAGCTTCTTAACTTCTCAATTTCTTCATTGTTGAGCCCCCTTATTACTGAATTTTCCTCAGTTTTGGGCTACTCTACTATGTGCTTGAGGCCTCTGTTGTCCCTCACGGTTTCCCCATTCTCGACTTGGTGGCTTACCATACAACTTTCAACACTTCTCTTTTGTGTTTCTGGGTTTCTTGCAATAGGTGCACCAGAAATTGTCCTTACTCTCCTTTTATTGGTTTTTTCTACCTGTGTGTTTAGGTAGATTACTTTTTCCTTTCTCCTAATGATCTTTTTTTGCTATGATGGTTGACCCATCCATGGTTTGTGGTTCCAACATAACACTCTTACTCTCTTCAGCTTGAATTAACGAAATTGTCTCTTCTAGAGACGGTGTGTTCTCCTTGCCAAGAATTTGAAACCTAACCTGGTCAAATTCAGGATTTAATCCAGCCAAAAAGTCATATACACGATCTTTTCAATGAATTTCTTCAAGATTTCAGCATCATCAGGACATTTCATCTTGAAGACTCGGTAATAATCAAGTTCTTGCCACAGATTTTGCGGCAGGCTTGCATACTCTGTGACAGATTTATCTCCTTGCCTAGTGGCTGCGACCTTGATCTTGATTTTGTACACTTATGCTGTATCACGGGCCTTCGAGTATGTGCGACGAATAAAGTCCCAAATCTCTTTTGCTATAGTCAAAAACATACACGTATCACTAATCGTGGGATCCATGGAGTCCCATAACCAGGACATTATCATAGAATCCTCCTCATCCTATACTTCAAATGTCGGATCATTCTTTGCTGGTCCAATTCCAAGAAGGTGGTTAAGCCTCCTTTTGCCTTTGAGATATGTGCGGACCACTTGGGACCATTTGAGGTAGTTCTTCCCATTGAGTCTAGAGGATACCTGAATATTCTATAAATCTCCAGTTTTCTGGACAAAATTGAAGTCTTTGGGTGGGTTTGTTTTAGATTTGGTACCATTGGTTGAGATGATACAGAGATGAAATTCATAGCAATTTGGTTACCTGAACAAGAGAAAGAAAAAGAAGTATTGGTAATGGCAATGAAGGCTGAAATATGCATGAGAGTAAACCTTTAAAAAAACAAACACAAATGCGCAGCAATGAAGGCTGCTCGAGAAAGAAGAATAAATCTCAAATAGAAATCCCTAAAGCTTTGATACTATGTAAGAGGATATAAGATGAAAATAATTCTTAAATTCTTCATTTATCTATAATTGACGATACACGATATTATATAAGCGATTACAAGAGATAAAATAGGAAACCAAATCATTCTAGAAAGTATTCTAATCAAATCCCTCAATTTAAGGGATTTCAAACTAATTATTCTAAACTATTTACAATTCATTTATATCTCTACAACAATAATTACAAGCAACCCTGATTTTCACCTTAGAAGAAGGTTTGATAAAATATTATTTATAAAACTTTTGTTTAGCATGAGATTTATATCCAATACCTTATTTATGAAAAACAAATTTTGGAGGACCTACAAGAATATCTAGATTCCTTTAGCCTTTTGTAAATTTCAAAACAATTTCTTTTAGGTCATTTGATTCCTTTTTGAGATTTTGAATCTTATCAAAGTGACTTTTCTTCTCCTTTGTGAGTACACTATTTAAATCATTCAAAGAGACAATTTCAATGGATAATCCATCGATTTTCTCTTTAAGGCTTTGAACTTCTTCTAGGTATATATTCTTCTTCTTTTCAAAACTATTATTCAAGTCTCTTAAAGTAGTCACTTTAATAAACAATTCTTTGATTTTCATTTTAAGGATGCGATTTTTGGAAATTAATTTTTCACAGTTACATTGCAATTCTTTAAATGTATCTAATAATTCATCATTGCAGTGTGCAAGGTTAAGATAATTTACCTCATCATTATCATTGATAGCCATAAAGTATATGTTAGCATTTTCATTTGTAACTTCATCTTCCGATGGGCTTTTTATTTCATCAACCTGAGTAGCCATTCTAGCGTCATTGTCCGATGAGTTTTTTTCATAAATTACCTCTAATGCATTCCAAATATCATATGCAGTTTCATATTCGAAAATTTTATAAAATTCTTTTTTGTAGATTGTGCAATACAGTGTATTGATTGTTCTAGCGTTCAAAGTGACCTTTCTCATGTCATCCTCATCCACCTAATCACTAGATTTGGAAACACTCTTTCTCTTTTCATTTAGCTTGCTAGGGATGCATGGACCTTGACTAGTTATCCTTCAAATATCTATACCACTTGCTAGTAGAAATCTCTTCATCTTAGCTTTCCATATAGGTGTCTATCAGGCCGGATAGGCTCGCGAACGGGCCCGACCCAGCCTGTAAAAATCCATTCTTGAACCGACTCGTTCTTCTATGTAGACAAACCGGTTCAGTTTCGGGTTATTACATTCGAGACATGTCGGTTCGGGCCGGTTCAACCCGACAGTTCACACAAAACCAAAATAAAAGAATAATAAAAAATAAAAAAGATGAAATCGTTTCTGAACCAGAATTGACGCGGCCCAGCCCAGCCCATCACTGTTTACTTTTTGGTTCTGGGTCGATTCTATCACCTACGAACCGTGAAACCGACCCGTTTGTGTTAACGGTTCGGGCCTGTTCCATCTTTTCCAGTTTACTGACCCAGCCAAAGCCAGCCCGGAATCGCCGGTTCGGGCCTGTTAGACAGCTATAGCCTTCCAATACCCATAATCACTACCATCAAATAACAAAGGTCTCTCTATAGATTATCCCTCAACATATCTTAGGGTTGTCATAGATCTCTCTAAACGGTTAAGTCCTATTTAAGAGCACATGTTCTTATATTAAATGAAATTTTTATGCATGCAACCCAAGAGGGAGGGTGAATTAGGGTTTTAAAAATTCTAATGCAATTAATAACTATTTTTAAACAACCTCAAGTATTCAATTTGCCAAAAATGCATTAATTTAACTTAAATAATTATACTAATCAATTTCTACAATCCATGACAAATCAAACAACACAAGTAAATGACACAAATTAAGGAGAGTAAGGGATAGATAGAGCATACACATGGATTTTAGTGATTTTGTTAATCTCAAGTCTACATCCATTCATTCAAGCTTTACTTAAAGATTTTCACTAAGTTAACAAACCCTAAGGCTTCAAATTTTACAACTGAAGATGTGTGAGTTCAGTTTCAAATCATTACAAATAGAGATTTTATGGGTTCACCTCCTAATCTTTACAAAGAAAGAAAACTTTCTTTCACTTTTGTACAAATAGATTAAAAGAAATTGAACACCCTTTTACAATTTTCTCACAAAGAGAATTTTACAAACAAAAAACTAGGGTTTTGATTTATGAATTTGGCAATTGAAAGCTCATATGATGTTTAAGAACTCTAAGAATATGAAGAAAATGTTTTAGATTTGTTTATCTAGTGTTTTAACTTTTTGAAACGAAAACAAGTTCATTTATATAGAAAATTTTAAAAACTAACCATTAGAATTCAAATTTGATCGTTGGAATAGTAATGTCGATCAACCATTATACCCTTGTTGATCGACCGTACCTTTGCAAGCTCTCGATCTTTATTGTTCCCATGTTTTGGTAGACCGTCACACCACAGTCAGTCAATTTACACTGTTTACAACTACTGTTTATGGGTGCTATTTACATTTCAAAATCTTGTATTTTAATCCATTTTTCAGTGGTTTTAAAAATATTGTGATTTGCTCCCTGAAAACATTTTTGCTTATAAGCAAAATATTTTTGAGCTTATCATATTACCAAAAACATAATCACACATACAAACATATATAATAAGATTTACAATAAAATACTATATACCTGTGAATTCTCAAATTCTTAAAATTTTCAACTTAGTTATGAGTTTTTGATTTCTTGAAGCTTTTGAAATGCTTTTTCTTGATTTGATTAGATCAATTATTTTATTATCATTAAAACATATATTTGTATGAAAAAAGGAAGTCTTTTTAAATGATTCTTGTGTTATTAGCCTCCGTAGCCAATCTGTTACTCTATTCCTTTCAAAGATGAGGGTACCTGTTCACCATGTGGCATGATAATGTCACCAGGAGGGGAGGGTTATACTTTTCCGTCTAGGCCACTGTTGCAATTGATTTAAGAAGTTCTTTTTTTTGTAGTGCATATTACACTACATTTGTTATGCGGGTTAAACTGAATTTGATAATTTTGGTTATTTTGCACATCTTCGTGGAGTTGCTAGGGAAGTAAAAAGAAACTAATGTTATTGGGGATTTCATAGCGACAATCATATAACCTGGTGGTGAATGATCCAATTTTTTTGACAGTGAGTGACTCACTAGAATTGAGCTTTTGAATTACAGTACCACACCGACTATGAAGCTTTATGCGCTTGTCCCTTTTGCTTCATCTTTCATGCTAAGGTCACTGATCATAGACACCAAATACAGTGCAAGCAGAATTGTTTACTTGTGTGTTTGTCTGTTATGTGGACATATTTTATGAACGTGGCCATTTCTTGAGATTTGATCAGACCAAATCTATTTCCAATGATGCAGTGGTTCCTGTCTCCGATGTCATAAGAGTTCGCACCGGTAACTTAACTGTCTTTTGCTGCTTTATTTCCTTGTTTTTATATTTACTACATGAAGAGTGATTACTTATTAGCAACCTGTATGAATTTTTCAGGTGAACGTGGAGAAAGAGCTGAAAGAATGGAAGGGGGACGGGCGGACTTATCTTCAGCTGTGTGACCTTGTGCAGAGTTGCCATATGATCAGGCGACAAGATTAGCAACTAAATCTTGTGAGTTCTGAAATTTGAACATCTTACCCTTAGATTTTAGAAGATTATGAGCACTCTGCGTTTTTGTACCCTATAAAAATAAGTATTTAATTAAAACGCTTAGGAGTCTGTGTTACTAGCTTTATTAGTATCATAGCTTTCAGTGTAAGTGTGTAACTGACCTTCTGTTGTGGCAACTTGAAGTGACAACCAAACTTGTGATTTCTTACCCTGATAGAAATGTTTAAAACTTTATATTGGTAATCCTTCGGACTCTGCTCTGCTCATGGACCCATGTTTTGGGTTATGAGTTTCATATTGTCTGTATGCGTACTGATCTCATACACTGATTGCCTGACTGTCTGATTTCAGGCCAACATCGAGATGTTCTCATGTTCATTTCCTTTTTACCAAGCCTTGGTTATTACTTTATTAGGTCATTGGATCATGAGCTTTTCATTTTATTTTTGAACGCTATTCGGCGACCTTACACTATTCTCGTAGAACCGTTTATAATTTCTAAATTGAGTAATGTTTGTGGTAAACTTTTATCCTAAACAATATGACATATATAAAGTCAGTTGTATGTTTTCACCCACTTAATGAATACTATATAAATTTGGGATCTTCTATTTTATATCATTCCAAACAAAAATAGGAAAATGTTTGCTATGTATAATTCAAGAGTTTATTCAAATCCTCTGAAAATGGCATACACAACATCATAAATAGAGGGGAACGAAAAATAAAATAAAATCATTTCTTTTATTTAAGATTTTGAGAATAAATTTTATTAAAATTATTTATATTTTGAAATTAGTTAAAATTAAGTCTACAATTTTAAATTAGTTTTTATGATTGTGTCATTCAATTATTTTTAAGAATTTGCAAGTAAATTAATTTCCCAATTAATTTATTTACTTTTTCAAAAATAAAGGATGATATCTGGATATTTAATTGCATGGAAATATTAGCTCGGAGGTGTGCACACCTCTGAGTGCGCTAAAAGTGCGCACTAGGGAATGGGAATGGCCACGTCCGAGTTAATTAATTATTTTTATTTTTATTTTATTTTTTATTATACTAATTTTAATATTATTATAAAAATTAATTGTTTAAATTATATTCTTTATTAATTAATTTTTTTATTTTACTCTTTGAGATTATTTTCCATGATTGAATGTAAAATTTTTATTATTACAGAAATATTTTTTATAAACATTTAATAATAAATACAATAAATTCAAAATAATTTATTAACAAATATAACAATATTTAATTGAATTAATTGATTTTTATTTAATAAATTAATTGATATTATTTAATATAATAAATAGTATTAATTTATATTACTTCATATTGAATATTCAAAAAATTTTATTTTGTTAATGTTATTTCTTTTTATCTGAAAAACTATTTAACTTACTTTGTTATGTATTTAATTAAAGATATGATTGGATCACTAATAATTATTATTTGATATAAAAATTCATAAGAATCCACGTCGAACGGTGACGAGGATATCAGTTATGAATAATTTTTTTAAATGTTATATAAGAGGTATGGGATAAATCTTACTGAATATAGAATTTTAATAAAAACAATATTGATAGAGTGTATATAATCAACAGTGGCACCTCATATTGTGATGGATATTAATAACGAATTCAGTTTTTAAGCTTTTATCAATTCTAATAATCCCACTTATATTACAAGTACGAGGGTTAGTATTTGCTATTTGTCACTATTAAACGCGTTGATGATATAGTTCATAAAATCTTTATTCTATCATTTAGGTCCTTTAGTGAAAGTAATATACTGATAAATATAGTTTATGCAATGTCAATACACGTTGCTTATAGGAGTCAATTGGATTTGAATAATATAGAGATAATATTACTCCCTACCTACACAAAATGAAGAGTCATAGTAACATCCCGATCTTTGAGGATGGGGAGTGACACCGAGACAAAAACTGAGTAAAAAGTGGCCCCTAACAGGCTTCAGGATAGTTGTGGAGATAGGAGGAGTCTTATATCGGAATAGGAGAGAAAGTTACTAAACTATATATATGGAGTTGAAACCAAGTTGTCAATAAGACCTTTTAGGATAGGTGGTAGTTTATTGCCAAGAACTACGCAGTTAAATGTGCTTAAACGAGAACAGTACCAAGATGGGTGATTTATTGGAAAGTCCTCAAGATAACCCATTATTAAGAACAAAATCGTGAGGTCTCAAGGGTTGGACTAAAATAAATAATATTATTGACAGTCTTGGATCAAGTGTTATAATATGATATCAGAGTCAACTTTTCTCCAGTACGATTGTGGGCTCGAAGATGAGTCAACAAAAGCTGGTGGTCTTGTAACATCCTAGTCTTTGAGGGTGGAGAGTGGCACCGGACCAAAAACCTGAGTAAGGAATGACTCTTTGCAGGATTTAGGAGGCTGTGAGGACAGAAAGATTCTGACATCAGAATGAGAGAGAAAGTTACTAGGTTATATATGTAGAGTTGGAACCAAGTTATCAATAAGACCTTTTGAGATTGGTGACAATTTATTCCCAAGAACTACACAGTTAAACGTGCTTGAATGAGAGCAATACCAAGATGAGTGACCTTTTGGAAAGTCCTTGGGATAATGCATTACCAAAAACAAAATCGTGAGGCCCCAAGGGTTGGATAAAAACAGACAATATTATTGACAGTCTTGGACCAAGTGTTACAACCATAATTTGCTAAGTATTATGATCATCATTAATAGTAAGAGCAACAAATGAGTACCAGACTTTTGAGGCAAACATTAGCGATAATAATTTTACTTGTGAAGATCGGAATGAAATAAAAAATATTGATGGAAATCATGTTTATAGAGGTAGTCAAATAACTCTACCATCATTATCAAGTCAATACATAAGGTTTTTGTCTCCCATTCCATCAGTTATAACCATGTCAAATGAAGTTTCATTGAATGTAGTATTGGGTGACATGTGTATTGGCCAGATTTTTAATATGAAGCAAAAACTCCGTAATAAATTAACTTTAATGGTATTAAGAAATCTGTCACACCCCGACTCGTGGGACCCACCTGTGACAGACGCCACAAACCTCCAGGGTATACTCAATCACACAGAATACCCCCTGTAGGCCTGTAAGGCATTCACAAATCCTGTTTTCAAAAACACTTCCAATGATAAATCATCCAAACACCCAAACACCATATGCATATAACAATGCCACAAATATTTCAAAGAAATAATACTGGTACGCACATTAGATAAAATATTCATCCTGAGTCAAATCAATAGGGAACAACCTGTCCCAAAA
Source organism: Trichilia minutiflora (assembly GCA_035590515.1). Taxonomy (NCBI): domain Eukaryota; kingdom Viridiplantae; phylum Streptophyta; class Magnoliopsida; order Sapindales; family Meliaceae; genus Trichilia; species Trichilia minutiflora. Next base: position 516 of record JAVXUL010011224.1, on the reverse strand, counting down.
ATAGACTTACATATACATTTCAAATCTGTTCATAACTAGTAAAAGTTCAACATCAACAGAAAATCAAATGGACACCAGTGGACTATGGCACAAAATCCAGTGAGTCAAGTTGCTAAACCTGAGTCTTCTCTTTTAAGCGATCACCACCACAAGATCCGGACCGGCGCTTAACCTGAAACTGAAGTGTGAGGGGGGTGAGTATACGTGAATATACTCAGTGAGTGAACAAAGGAAAACATAGCTATACATCATAACAATATCATGCATACTTATCAAATTGAGTTTCCAAATCACATCATAAAATCATTGGGCCGGCATCCTTCCCGAAAACTACCCTGGCCGGGGGAGTTCCGAGACCGTCAGTAGGTTTTATATGCAGAAAAATATGTTATTTATTAAAATAGATTTAAAAAGGTAATGATTATAAAATATGCAGCTTTTCAGAAAAGATGCCCACTACTGACGTTTGCCTCGAGCTATCACGGGGTGACGTCCATGACTAGCTCGACGAGGCTC
>JAVXUL010011213.1:0-12365 GCA_035590515.1 Trichilia minutiflora | reverse complement strand
CCCGATTAATTAACCTACTCCATTAAAGCAAGGGATGAGGGACCCACTTGACTCTCCTTCTGAAGACTAAGGATAAATGTGCTTAGTTATCTGTTCTATAAAAGCATCGATACATGCTTTTTTAAAGAAGAAAGGGGGAAAAGATGATTTATTATTTGACTCATTTTTATAGACATTTTTATGTATTTTTTTTTATATTAAATTCTTTAAAAATATAATTTTATAATTTTATAAGTATATCATAGATGTTTTGATATTATAGTTTTATTTATAAATGATTTAGTTTTAAATTTATGTTTTTACGGTTATATATATCTTTATATAATTTTATATTATTTTAATATCTATTCACTATATTTTTTTCAAACTCAACCCATCACAATTTTTAGTGTGTGCAAGATTTTTTTTTAATGAGAATCAGTAGAATTTTTATGAAAAGTATTGAATATTCAGATTCTCCTCATAACCATATAAAGATTACATTTTGTATGGATCTCATTTTGTGTATTGGGAGCTCAATACTCAATAAAATATATATGAATATTTAAGTTACTTGTAGGTTATTATATATTCTTGTATACGTATAGATATACATTTGTGTGTTTGGTATATGAGAAAAATAATATTGATGGACACGGAACCCTTGATTTATTACGTTGAATTGTATATATATTATTTGTAATACAGGTTGTCGATCACGTCTGAGTAAGGTTTTTGAGATGGGATATCCTTACCTTTATAACATCACGATCTTGACTATCAAGGTATGATATAATTATACTACTCCAATCAGAAACTTATTTTAATGTACTTAAATCATATATTTTGTATTCATATCCATAACATATTATAAATAGAGTCTTTACATATAATATATCACATATCTTATTTTGTATTTATAATTAAATTATCAATTAATATTTTAATAAATTAAATATAAAATAATATAATAAATATTATTTATTAATTATAAAAATTTATAATTAATATTTATAATATACATATAATAAGATAATTATTCTAAATAATATGATACAATTATTTTATAACATATCTTCAATATTATATTACTGTTAAAGAATTCCGAAATGCAAAAGTCATAACGCGTTCGGAAATTGGAAGCTTAAGTTTACAGCAAGACTAAGACTGCTGTTGACTTGGCTAGTGTGCATGTGCACTGAAAATGTCTCCTGCTGCTTAGACTTTGCCTTGGCAATTCCAAGCAAAGAATCTCATATTTCTCAAATGTCATCTTAATCAAGCTACTCCATTAAAACAAGGGTTGAGGGTCCCACTTTACTCTCCTTCTCAAGATTAAGAAAAAAAATTCCCTTCCTTTTCTTTTCTTTCCTCTAAATTGAATAATAGCTTAAAGAAAGATAGCAGCATCATTGTAACTACGTGTTCTATCTATCGGGCTTTGCTGGGCTTTTATTGGTCATTTTATTATTAGATTCATTTTATATAATAAGATATAATCATAATAATATAGGCTTAATTATATTCATTTAAAAAAAACCCCATTTTTGTCATTATAGGCCTCTATGGAAATTGAAAAACAAAAAGAGATGTAGTGTTTATTTGTTATTGCATTTATTTCAACAATTTTAACATTTGATAAACAAAGAGCTTCCCATTCATCCATTCATTTCATTTTCTCGTCATTCCTACTTCATACAACCGCCTTATCTTTTTTACATCATTTTTCCACACAAGAAACATTCCAGAACTTCACTGACCAATGGATCAAGAAGAAAAGGTGAGACAGCAGGAATATTCAACAACTACAATAATCTTATGACACATACCCAAGAGAGCAAGATGAATGATGTGTATGAACAGGATTGATTGTTCCATTGTAGGAAACTATGGACACAATCACACTGAATCAGTGCTCAAGTATCTTACAAGATACACAACCGAACTCAGTATGTAAGTGGGTTATTGAGCTCCCAAAATCCATAATGCATAGGTTGTAAGAACAAAAAATTCCAACTGTTGTTTTCATGGGACCAATTCAACTCATTTCACCCGATTAATTAACCTACTCCATTAAAGCAAGGGATGAGGGACCCACTTGACTCTCCTTCTGAAGACTAAGGATAAAATTCCCTCCCTTCCTTTTCTCTCCTCTAAATTGAATGATAGTTACCACGAAAGATAGCATCGTGGTAACTTCGCCTTCTATCAGTTCTATGGGGCTTTCCTTTGCTTTTATTGGTCAATGGAATCAACCCATCTCCTTCTTTGCTTTACTTCATTACTTCATGAACTTCAACTCATCATTACCCATACGGGCTCGTTTCATTCACTAATTCATAATTGGATTCATTTTATACAATAAGAATTAATCATAATAATATAGGCTTAATTATATTCATTTAAGCCACGAATATTACTAATTCTATCCATTTCTACGTCATTTAGGTCAGTACGGTAATTGGAAAAACAAAAAGAGAGGTATTGTTTATTGCTTATTGCATTTGCATCAACAATTTTTACATTCGATAAACAAAGAGCTTCCTATTCATCCATTCGTTTCATTTTCTCGTCATTCTTATTTCATACAGCCGCGTTGCATCATTTTTCCACACAAGAACATTCCAGAACTTCATTGATCAATGGATCAAGAAGAACGGGGGTACAGCAGAAATATTAAACAACTCCAATAATCTTATGACACATACTCAAGAGAGCAATTCATCCATTTGTTTCATTTTCTCGTCATTCCTATTTGATAAAACCGCGTTATGGTTAGATCATTTTTCCACACAAGAAACATTCCAGAACTTCACTTATCAATGGATCAAGAAGAATAGGTGAGACAGCAGGAATATTCAACAACTTCAATAATCTTATGACACATACTCAAGAGAGCCAGATGAGTGATGTGTATGTACATGATCGATTGTCCCATTGTAGGAAACTATGGACACAATCACACCGAATCAGTACAAAAGTATCTTACAAAAGTACACACAACTGAACATAAATTCATGAACTCAGTATGTAAGTGAGTTATTGAGTTCCCAATGTGCATAATGCATAGGTTGCAAGAACAACGAAGTCCAGCTGTTGTTTTCACGGGACCGATTCAACTCATTTCACCCAATTAATCAGATGTCATAACGTGTCATTCGTAGGGCAGTTTTAGTCTTAACTTCATCAATGGGTCCCATAAGGTCATAGCCATGTCAGCAAATGAAGGAAAAGAAGGAAAATTTCCTAGTACTTGCCGTTGCTACTTGCTGGCGCCAAAGAAAGAAAAAGGAGAGAAGTTGATTGTTCTCATTTCATACTATCCATGAGAAATTGACTGTAAATTGGAAATTGACGACCAACAGTAGTTTCCCTTTGCTTTTGCTCTTCTTATATCTAAGTGTATATATGCCTTCCTTGATCACCATTTGCTTCTTACACGGCTATCCTTAAGTGTTCATTAAAATATCTTGACGCATACTTTCCTGTGAGTACTCATCAGTCTTATTCTCTTTTAACTCATTTAATTTTATTGAATTTCTGTTTGGTTGCTTGCTTTGAAGAATGTAACTTGAGTGTGCTTTTCATACCTCTTGATCTTTAGAGCCTGCGTTTTCTAACTTCACTGTAATTAATTAGCTTACTTGCTCAAAGTTTTAAGTACGGATCATGGATGATCACTTGTTTCTGAATTTGAATTGATAGATATTCTTTTTTTCTTTCCATATTTTATTTTCAATAATTTTGTTGCTAGAATATAGATGCAGGGAAATACAATTTCATTTTCAATGGTTGCCTGGTAGATTAAGTTATAAGATGATCATCAACTAATTTCTAGTTATTTGTTGGATAAATTTCTATAACAAAGGTATTGGAAAAATTGAATTTCAGAATCAAGAACAAGTAACTTGGTAAGTGATACTAACTTTGATATTTTATACAAAGTTGCAGTTGAAAATTATTGTTCAAACGAAATGGCTAAGACAATCGAGTTGTACGGATTTTCTTCAGTGGAGTCTCCAGAAGCCGTGAAGGAATTTCTGGAGGGTCATACAGGTGAAGGAACTGTTTCGGATGTACAAGTTGGGAAAAAACAAGGCTGTAGAGCACACGCAGTCGTTAAATTTGTTACCAATGAAGCGGCTGAACTTATCATGTCCATGGCTGCTTCTGCTGACCGTCTCTGGTATGAAAATTCGTATCTGAAAGCTTCAGATTTAAACAAGGATGGTACTGCACCAAAGAGAAGTATCCCACGGCGAAAGTTTGATAATATGAAGTTGAATTTTGGATGCCAGATTTCCAAACAAAACTTTTCTGTGCTCTGGTCACAGGAAGATGTATCTCTCAGATTATGCACGGATTTGAGGAAATTTGAGTTCTTTCTGTCTTATAATTCTGCTGATTACAAGCTTGAACTATCCTATGAGAGCATTTGGCAGATTAAGCTACGCCGCCCTAGTGGTAACTATGCCAAGTATCTTGTCATTCAGGTTGGTTAAATTTTTCTTTTAGAATCAACAATAGGCAACATTATTTCTGTTCAATGGATTAATTTTTTCTTCTCTCTTTCTGTTGCTAGTTATTCGGTGCCCCTAAGATTTACGAAAGAGATACCCACTGGGTTCGGGAAGTTGATTTTACTCCATCATCTTGCATTGGTCAATCTTCAGCTATATGCCTGGAACTTCCGAGCAAGGCTCATGTTCCGAAAGCTCTCAAGGACTTCTTTTATTATGAAGAAATCCGTGGGAACTTCACTCTGCAAAGGGGTTCTCCTTTCTCTTGCAATTCTGATCTTGTTCCAATTATCAATCCTCCTCAAGACGTCAAGTTGCCTTTCAAAATCAAGTTCAAAATCAATTCCTTGGTTCAGCACGGTTGCCTTCCAGGGCCAGCACTCGATGCCAAATTCTTTCGCTTGGTGGATCCCGGGAGAATCAAAATGGCGTACATAGAACATGCTTTAGAGAAATTGTTTCGTATGAGAGAATGTTGCTATGAGCCAGTAAGTTGGCTCAGAGAGCAGTACAGAATGTTTATCACGTCTGGGCAATATTCTTCATCCCCTGCTGTGGCCTTAGATGATGGGTTAGTCTACATAAACAAGGTTCTGGTAACCCCATCAAAAGTTTATTTCTGTGGTCCGGAGATCAGTCTTTCCAACCGTGTGCTACGCAGTTATCCTGATGAAATTGATAGTTTTCTTCGTGTTTCTTTCATTGACGAGAACTTGGATAAGTTGTATGCCACAGTTTTGGCCCCTCGGATATCTTCTACAAATGAAAAAAGGCGATCTGGAATTTATCAAAGAATACTGGCAGTTCTAAGAAATGGCATAGAAATTGCAGATAAGAAGTTTGAATTTCTTGCATTTTCAAATAGTCAAGTGAAAGAAAACTCGTTGTGGATGTTTGCATCTAGACCTGGGCTTACAGCAGCTGATATCAGAGAAACCATGGGTGATTTTCGTGAGATTAACAATGTCGCAAAATATGCTGCCAGACTCGGTCAGTCTTTCGGTTCATCCAGGGAAGCTGTGCATGTTGATAGCAGTGAAATCGAAATCATTCCTGATGTTGAGACTAAGAAGGATGGAATTACGTATGCTTTTTCAGATGGAATTGGAAAAATTTCTGCTGAATTAGCTGAAATTGTTTCCAAGAAATGTGGTTTCACAATTTATACTCCATCAGCTTTCCAAATTCGATATGGTGGGTACAAAGGTGTTGTAGCCATCGATCCAACCTCATCAACAAAGTTATCGCTGCGAAAGAGTATGTCCAAATACAAATCGGAAAGCACATGTCTAGATATTTTGGCACACAGCAAGTACCAGCCTTGTTTTCTTAATCGCCAGCTGATCACCCTTTTGTCTACGCTTGGTGTTAGAGATAAAGTTTTTGAAAGGAAGCAGAGAGATGGTGTAGCTCAATTAGATGCAATTTTAACAGATCCCTTGAGGGCATATGAGGCACTTGAATTGTTTTCTTCAGGGGAGAACACAAATGTTCTGAAAGAAATGCTTATGTGTGGTTATAAGCCAGATGCTGAACCTTTTCTGTCAATGATGCTACAGACATTCCGTGCATCAAATCTGCTGGGCTTGCGAACCAGAACCAGAATATTTGTTCACAATGGACGAGCAATGATGGGATGTCTTGATGAAACGGGAACATTGGAATACGGTCAGGTATTTGTGCAATATTCTGGCAACAATCAATCCAGGCAACTTAATATTGTTGAGGGAAATGTGGTGGTTGCTAAAAATCCATGCCTTCACCCTGGAGACATGCGTGTTTTAAGAGCTATGGATGTACCCGCTTTGCACCATATGGTGGATTGTATCGTTTTCCCAGCAAAAGGAGAAAGGTAAGTTTATTTTTCAAGAAAACACTTACAGTTCATTAGAATCTTAACTATCAGAATTTTGTTCTGTTTCCTGTTCTTTTTTTATTTAATAAAAATTTCTGTGACTGAAATTGGTTATAATTTTAGGCCTCATACAAATGAGTGTTCGGGAAGTGATCTCGATGGAGATATCTATTTCGTCTGCTGGGATCATGATCTTATTCCTCCCCTTCAGTTTTCGCCCATGGATTATAGTCCAGCTCCAGAAAGTGTTTTAGATCGTGATGTGACAATCGAGGTATTACTCAATAAACTGAAATGAATTGGCACCCTTTAATTTGTTGTGACCTTTTTCTTTTCCCCTTAACATGTTTACTTCCATGTTGCAGGATGTGCAAGAGTATTTTGTGGACTACATGGTCAATGACAGCTTGGGCATCATTTGCAACGCATATTTAGTCTTTGCAGATTCCGAGCCTGACAAGGCATTGAGCACTCCATGTCTGGAGCTTGCAAAACTGTCTTCCATTGCTGTAGACTTCTCCAAAACTGGTGTGGCAGCCAACATACCAGGTCGACTACGTGTTAAAGTATATCCAGATTTTATGGAGAAGCAAGACAAAGCTAGCTATGAATCCCAACGTGTCATTGGGAAGCTTCATCGAGAAGCAAAAGAGGTTCCACCGGCAACTGCCAAAATTAAATCCTTCACTAAGGAAGTGGCTTCGCTATCTTATGATCCTGATATGGAAGTCAATGGCTTTCGGGAACACATCAGTGATTCTTTCACGTACAAAACTCAGTATGATAACAAGTTGCGAAACTTAATGGATTATTATGGCATCAAAACTGAGGCAGAACTTGTGAGTGGGTGCATCATGGAAATGGCAAAATCCTTTAGCAAGAAGAGAGATTTAGAAAATATTACTTTTGCCATAAAGTCACTGAGAAAGGAAGCCAGGGCCTGGTTTAACAAGAAGAAGAATGAGTCGGATTCTACTCCGGATGATGTCTATGCCAAAGCTTCTGCATGGTATTATGTTACGTACCATCCAAGTTACTGGGGACGTTACAATGAAGAGGGAATGAATCGAGACCATTTTCTTAGCTTTCCATGGTGTATCCATGACAAATTGCTCGAGATCAAGAAGGGAAAGCAGAGTATCTGAAGGCCAGACCTTGGAAAATTTTTCATCAGTAAGATCTCGTTGGTTGGTGGAGCGATTTGGTATTTTGTACTTAAATTTTGGGCATGTATTTCTGAATAAGGACCTCGTTGTTGTGGTGGTCGCTGCTGTTGTCTGTTTTTCGATATTGGTGTGTTGTATTCAGTAATTGAAACTTGTTTCTACTTTGTCTAATAAAATTAGTATCTGGTTCTGGTTTGGAGTGTGATATCTTGAAATTCTTATCCGACATTCGATTATGAAGTATCAAATGTAAAAACATCAATGTTTTCTAATAATAGATGTAATCTTTACTAATTACAAATGGATAATACTTAATTACCATAAATTAATGATTGACATAATATGACAACCTGTAACAAAACTCTGTCTTGCTTTTCCCCTGGCCTTGTAAACTCCTCACCTTACTCCTAAATACAGCAAACTTCTGACTTTTGATACACTTGAAACAAAATTTAAATTAAGAAAACCATAGTATATAATTATCAAAAAGTTATGGCAAAAGGACTCTTCACTTCCATGTTCTTGCTCTTCCTTCTCTTTGCTTCAGGTACACAAATAAATTTGATTAATAATTAAATTAAATATAATTAAATTCCTTCTTAGTTTTAGAAAATAGTCTCATCGAATATTTTAAATAAGAGAAAATAAAATAGTATATTATATATCATTTTAAATATATTAATTTTAAATACTTTTATTATTCAATGATACATTACTACTAATAATTAAATTATAATAGTAATAACCTCATATTAATAGTTTGCATAATTTTTAAAATATAAAAAAATAACCAAAAAAAAATATGTTCAACATTATATATAAATATAAATATATATCAATGGAGTATCAGTGGATAAATCCTTAAATTTCTATAAACAACAAATAAAAATATAATTTCTATGGTATTTGTAAGAATGAAGATTACTACTACTGTAGTAGTAGTGCTTCATATATGGTTTGCTTGAAATTGTAATATTTTTTTATTATTTATTTTAAAATTAAAAATATATTTGATAATAAATTTATTTATTTATTTTTATTAATATTTAATTATAATAATTAGAGTTTAAGACTCACATTACTTGTATAATAAATGAGACGTAAAGGATTTCTCTTTTTCCTTGTCATGCACGTTGTCTTATGGTTTTTCTAATTCTACACTCATTTCCAAAGAAAGAATCCACTTATTTTCTTACACGTTTTCCGGAAGCTAGGGTCCTTATACTCTCCTTCGCTAACACTTCGCTTCCTCTAAAGATGGAACTTTTAATTTTTCATGTTCATTTTTCATTTAATTCTATATAGGCAATCAGCATCGTGGTAACTTCATCTGTGGGTATTTGCTTTCATTATTTCTCAACCAGTCAACAGCATCTCAATCTTTCCTTCAACCTTCATTTCTTTTATTAATAAAATTAATTAATTAATTAAGACTAATTACATATAAGAATAAGCTTACTAATTAGCGCTTAGCTTAATTTCCTCTTAATTAACTATCCCATTTCTAAATGATACTATAAGCTGTTCTGCTTCAAGTGCTTGTTATATAAAAGATGGATTTATCCTTAATGTATGTACTCTTTTTAATTTTTCCATTCATAAAGAAGAGCTTTGGGTTTGAGTTACGTTTCATTTCACTTTCAGTCATACGAACAATAACTCGTAATAGAAATAGAATCTATCATTGTTTGCATGTATTTTGTTTCCAATACAGAACATTCCAGAACTTCAATGATTTTATGGGAAAGAGAGTAAGCATTTACATGATAACTGATGTGTGAGTGCATGATGGATTGCCTCATCGCATGAAACCATGAACAGTATCACACTGGATCAATACATGCATGGCATCAAATGATGAGGGAAGAATGTTATAAAGTTATATACATACACTAAACTAAATAGAACCTATAGATTCCAACGAACTCAGTCGATGAATAAGTTAGTGACATCCTAATAATAATATGCACATATATTTTTCATGATCAATGGATCCCAACCTAAAAGTCATAGACCCACACCCACATCCTCTCTTAGTATTTACTGTCTTAGCATGAGAAATTGACCATAGACACTTGTTTTTCTTATGCTTGGTCTCTACTTCTCTCTCTCTATATACATATACCTAGCTTCATTAATCACCACGAAGCCACTTTCCTTAGTGGATGTACATACTCATTGAAATCTCTTGCTGAAAACTCCCTTGCAATTGTGAGTACTCATCACTCTTTTCTCTCGCAACTCGTTTGCTTACTTATTAGTTAATTTCTTTTTGCTTGCTTCATTGCTTCAAAGAATAGAAAAGCTTCTTCATTCATGTTGAATTGGATGACTGTTTAGGAGTTTTCCGTATTTTCTGGAAATATTAATTGGTTTCATTCATAACAACCTTTTCCTCTCTCAATCGATGAGTTGTATGTACACTTAGAAAAATGGGATAAAATATACTACTTAGAGAATGTTTCTTCATATACTTCATCTTTACAGTTTGCGTTTGTTAAATATTCTTCGCCATAATTAATGAGCTTAATTGTCAATGTTGCGTCAATCTATAAATTTTTTTATGTTTCCAATATTTCATTTTCTTCATATATATATATATATATATATGAAAGAATTCTGTTTTTACTATAGGGATGAAGGGAAAATGAAATTTCTCTAAGTGTGTATATCTTTTCGACGCTTAGTGCTAAATTAAGTTACTAGATTATCAATTATATACTAGTTATTTCATAGATAAATTTCTCCCAAGTTATCAAATTACGGAAAGATTATATTAAGTATGCGGTGTGTAACTTTGTTAGAGTTCTTAACTTTAATATTGTATACCAATTTGTAGTTGAAACAAATGGGGAATACTATCTGTCTGTATGGATTTGCTTAAGTGGAGTGGCCAGAAGTGGTGAAGGAGTTTCTGGAGGATCACACGGGAAAGCGAACTGTTTTGGATGTAGAAGTTGGGAAAAAAGAAGGATCCAAAAGAGCACATGCTATAGTTGAATTCAACACCATTGAAGCCGCAGAACTTATCAAGTCCAAGGCTGCTGATTCTCAACGTTTGTGGTTTGGAGACTCTTAACTGAAAGCTTCACATATGAATCACCACAAGTTTGAGAATCTAAGGCTAAATTTTGGATGCCAGATTTCTAATCTTAAGTTTTCTGTGCTCTGGTCACATGAAAGTGTTTCTGTCAGATTATACCCGGATCGAAGGAAATTTGAGCTCTTTCTATCTTATGATTCTGCTGACTATATGCTTGAGCTATCCTATGAGAGCATATGGCATATTAAGCTACACAGCCTCCATGGTCACCCTGTGAAATATCTTGTCATCCAGGTTTGTTACTTACACCAGTTGTAACAATTTTTCTGTTCAATGAATTAATTTCATTTCCTTGATTTTTCCGTCGCTAGTTATTGGTTGTTCCTCAGATTTCAAAGAGAGATAGCTACTGGATCCGAGAAGTAGATTTCACTCCATCATCTTGCATTGGGCAATCTTCAGCTTTATGCCTGGAACTTCCAAGCAACAAACATGTTCCGAAATCTCTCAAGGATTTCTTTAAATACAACGAAATTCATGGGGAGTTCACTCTAGAAAGAGGTACTTCTTTCTCTAGTAATTTTGATCTAGTTCCAATCATAAATCCTCCACATGGCATCGTGTTGCCGGCCCAAATCATGTTCAAAATAAACTCCCTAGTTCAGCATGGCCGCCTTCCTGGGCCATCACTTGATTCCGAGTTCTTTCGCTTGCTGGATCCAAGTAGAATCAAAATGGCATACATAGAACATGCTTTGGAGAAATTGTTTCGTCTAAGAGAACCCTGCTATAAACCTGTACGCTGGCTCGAATTGCAATATAAAAAGTACGTCAAGTCTGAGCAGTATTCTTCGTCTCCTGCTATGGCTTTAGATGATGGGTTAGTCTACATAAACAAGGTTCTGGTAACCCCATCAAAAGTTTATTTCCGTGGTCCGGAAATCAATCTTTCCAATCGTGTACTCCGCAGTTATCCTGATGAAAATGATAATTTTATTCGTGTTTTTTTTGTTGACGAGGACTTGGATAAGCTGTTTTCAACAGTTTTAGCTTCTCGGATATCTTCCACTGATGAAATAGATAGTTTTCGTCCTGTTTCCTTGATTGAGGACAACGACAAGTTGACTAATGAAATAGATAGTTTTCTTCCTATTTCTTTCGTTGATGATGACACAGATATGTTCCCCTCCACAGTTTTATCTCCTTGGATGTCTTCGAATAAAGAAATTGATAGTTATGTTCCTGTTTCTTTCGTTGATGAGGACATGGATACGTTTGATTCCACAACTTTGTCTCCTCGGATATCTTCGACTAACGAAGAAAGGCGCACTACAATTTATCCAAGGATACTGACAGTTCTGAGAAACGGAATAGCAATCGGAGATAAGAGGTTTGAATTTCTTGCATTTTCAAATAGTCAACTGAAAGAGAATTCTTTGTGGATGTTTGCATCTAGACCTGGGCTTACTGCGGCTGATATCAGAGAAAAAATGGGTGATTTTCGCGAGATTAAGACTGTTGCAAAATATGCTGCCAGAGTTGGTCAGTCTTTCAGCTCATCCAGGGAAGCTGTGCATATTCATAGCAGTGAAATTGAAATAATTCCTGATATAGAGACTGAGAAGGACGGGATTAGATATGTTTTCTCAGATGGAATTGGAAAGATATCTCGGGACTTAGCTGAAATAGTTGCCAAAAAATGTGATTTCACAATTTATACTCCATCAGCTTTCCAAATTCGATATGGTGGGTATAAGGGAGTCGTAGCAGTCGATCCAACTTCATCGACAAAGTTATCGCTG
>JAVXUL010011202.1:0-12365 GCA_035590515.1 Trichilia minutiflora | reverse complement strand
ATTGACAGCAGATTCATCATTTGAAACCTCTTCTATTAATGATTCTTTTCCTGATGAAATTTTATTTTCTGTCACTGTAATGCCATGGTTTGCTAATATTGTTAATTTTCTGTCACTGAAATTTTTTGGGGCATGTAGTGTCTGGCAGTGGGATACTTATGGATCCAAAAAAGATTGAAGCCATAGTCCAGTAGGAATATTCAAAGAATGTTACAAAGATCTGTAACTTCTTTGGGCTAGCGGGATATTATAAGAGATTTATTGAGGACTTCTCCTTGTTGGTTGCACCTCTGATGAGACTTACAAGAAATGAGGCTAAGTTTGAGTGGGATGATCAGTGTGAGCAGAGCTTCCAAGCTTTAAAGAATTGTCTTACTTCAGCACCGATTTTGACATACCCTATGCTAGGAGGCAAATGTATTGTATATAGTGATGCCTCAATGCAAGGTCTCGATTGTGTATTGATACAAAATAGAAGGGTTATAGCTTATACTTCTCAGTAGCTGAAGAAGCATGAAGAGAATTACCTTACCCATGATTTAGAGTTGGCTATAGTGGTTTTTGCATTAAAGATATGGAGGCATTACTTGTATAGGGAGCAGTACTAGATATTCACTGATCATAAGAGCCTCAAGTATCTGCTTACGCAGAATGAGTTGAATTTGAGACAACGGAGGTGGTTAGAATTGATTAAGGATTATGACCTAATTATTGACTACCACCCAAGAAAGGCTAATGTGGTTGCTGATTTTGAGCAGAAAGATTTCAGCCAATTTGGGTCATGTTCGCACTACCTACCTACATTTATTGATGGATCTAAGAGTGATGAGAGTATCACTAGGATATGATGAGATTGAAGCCTTGATAACTAGCTTTGTAGTCAGACCTACCCTAGTTACTCAAATCAGATAGGACCAGATGTTAGACAGTGAGTTGTCAGAGCTTGCCAGAAAATTAGAGATTGTAAGGAGAGTGACTTCTATTTCACTCAGAATGGGACTTTGACTTTCAGAGGTCGGATTTATGTATATAGTGACAGCGTGCTAAGGGAGGCTATCTTAGAGAAAGCCTATAGTTCTGTTTGCTATGTACCTGGGCAGTACCAAGATGTACCATACCATCAGAAAGAGTTATTGATGGTCGGGGATGAAACAGGATATAGCCCAGTTTGTGGCTAGATGTTTGATATATCAGCAGGTCAAGGCTGAGCACCAGAAACCTGTAAGAACGTTACAGCCTCTACCTATACCTGAGTGGAAGTGGGAGTACATTACTATAGATTTCTTGGTCGGGCTATCTCGGACTCAGGCAGGCCACGATACAATTTGAGTGATTATAGATCGACTCACTAAGTCAGTGTATTTTCTGTCAATTTGAGTGAATTTCTCCTTAGAGAATTGGCCAAGTTGTATGTATCTGAGATTGTTAGGCTGCATAGAGTGCCAGTTACCATTGTGTCAAATCGAGATCCTCATTTTACATCTTAATTTTAGCCTAGACTTCAGAAAGTTATGGCCACTCAGTTGACTTTTAGTTTTATATTTCATTCTCAGACTGATGGACAGTCAAAAAGGACCATTCAGACACTAGAAGACATTCTTCGAGCATGTATTATTGAGTTCTCAAGTAGCTGGGATACGCATCTATCATTGATAGAGTTTGCGTATAATAATAGTTATCAGTCTAGTATTGGGATGACGCCTTATGAGTCTTTGTATGATAGAAAATACAGAGCCCCAGTGTGTTGGGATGAAGTTGGTGAGAGAAAGCTCAATGGTATCGAGTTGATTAAGATCACTATTAAGAAAATAAAGATTTTAAGGGAGAGATTAAAAGTCGCCTAGGATAGGCAAAAATCTTATGTTGATAATCGGAGGAGAGCATTGAAATTTGAAATAGACGATCAGATTTTTTTGAAAGTATCACTTTAGAAAGGAATAATCATATTCAAAAATCGGAGGAAGTTGTATCCTCGATATATCAGACCTTTTGTCATTATGAAAAGGATAGGCCCAGTAGCCTATAGATTGGATTTATCATCGCAACTGAGTCAGATACATAATGTATTCCATGTATCTATGCTCAAGAAGTATGTGCGAGATCTATCGCACATACTTGAGACACCACCGATCGATTTGAAAGATGATCTTAATTGTGTGGTACCATCGATGAGGATACTTGATTAACAAGAGCGGGTCTTGAGAAATAAGACTATTCTGATGATGAAAGTCTTATGGCAGAGTGCCACAGTTGAGGAGATGACTTAGGAGTCAAAGAGTCTGATGAGATAGCAATACCCACACCATTTCTAGTGATAAAGTATGTGTTTAACCCAAAAGAAATATCCTTGTATTTTCTATGTGACGTATATTTTAGTTTTATTATTGTTTATTCTATAGGGGTTGCAATTTCTTCTCCTAGTAATGACTAACAAGTAAGGTATTTTAAAATACCTTTATTTGATTATTAAGCGAAAAGAGGAGTTGTATGCCCTAGTATACTCTTTTGTTACTACTTATCACATGCATCATGTAGAATTTTGAGGACAAAATTTAATTAAGGGGGGAGAATTATGAAACTCATCCCTTAGGGTTATGAGCATTATTGTAAAACCCTTATGAGTTTTCATGCATGTTGTAGTGTTTAGATCATGTGCAAGAGGGTGTGATAACTTGAATTCATTTTGAAAGAAGATGTGTGGTACAGAATATGAGTTTATGAGAAAGAACTAAATTTTAACCTCAAAGTCATCTCCAATTGAGAAAAAGTTCTCATTTTTGTATAGCTCAGAGAGAGCTTTCTATTGATATATTATGGGTTTCGTGACGATATCCGAGCCAAAAGTTATGGCCATTTGAAGTAACAATCTTTAGAAGACGAAGATGATGCAAAGGTATTGATACCTTTGCAGAAAGGTATTAATACGTTGTGGGTAAGGCTAAAGGTATCGATACCTTTTAGAGTTAAGGGCCAAACGTATCAATATATTGAAGGTATGATGAACAGTAATGGGCCAAATGTATCGATATATTCCAAGCATTATAAACTGTAACAATAGCAAATGTATTGATACCTTGACAAAGGTATCGACACGTTTGTAACGGAGATAAAGTCTGTTTCCAACGAAATGTATCTATACGTTGAGAAAGATATCGACATCTTACAGGCTTAGTGAACAGTAAATAGCCAAACGTATTGATACGTTGGGAGAAGGTATCAATATATTATAGGCAGGATGCCAAAGGTATCGATATACTTTGAAAGGTATCGACACCTTTGAGCAATATCACAGCCTATTTACAGCGAGCAAGGGGATCGTCTTCCTCATTTCAATTCTTCACTTTCTCTCTCACCATTTTCGACAGAAACCATTTCTCTCAATTGTGTAAAACTGATTTGAGCCATTTCTTCACCAAATTTTTCCATTTCAGTTCCTATGAACTGTGAACCAACACCAGAACTCATAAACCTCCTTTGATCGAAGTTCTAACCGTCGGCTTGAGTGGAATCACGAAAGAAGGGTAAGCCTATTCTTCAACTTCTCTCACTCGTTTGAGCTATCATTTCATGTAAATCTAGGAATAAATAGCTCGAGTACTATTCACAAAACCCTAAAAATTAGGGATTTTCTAATTTATCATTGGTATCGATAAATTAGAGGGCTTTGGTAGCTATTGGTGTTGAAATAACTATAAATAATACGAGGGTGGAGTTAGAATGGGTATATGACAATATGTTAGAGAGAGAGAGGGGGAGAGCATTAGTAGCATGATCATGCATTATATCATGCACGTGCATTATTGCAGATAGTGAATCTGTGTTTATATGTGTATACAGGTGCGATAACTGAGACTAGCGGATCTCCGTCGTGAGGAGGATACCCTGAGGGTGGTTTCCCACCCTAAAACGGTGAGTGGATACACTTTCCCTTCACCTCATTAAATATTTTTAATTGATTATTATGCTACGATTGTATAACAAATGGATATATGTATATATGTGACTGAAATGAGGAGGCGTTTAATGTATGTTGTATGATGGCTAGGTTGGTCCCTTATTTGTAATAGAGATAGGTTGTTGTGAAACCTTGATTACTATGAATGTGAAGCTAAAGGCCTAATGTGTATATTTGATATTATGATATGAGATTGAGGCTGGAGGCCTATAGCAAATGACATTTTATAAAATGATTGTGGATGTGGCATAGTCTGTGTTATAGATTATAAATAATGGTCAGGGTGCCATGAATGTGTTTTAACCTTGTGAGCCACAGTTGTGTTTTGGCCTTGTGAGCCACAGATGATAAAGTTATTAGATGTGTGCCATATTAGTGATATTATGGGTGAGGATTGTCCATACAGCTCAGTGTAGAGTAGATGGAATCCGATAATCCTAGGGTGAAGATTGACCATACAGCTCAGGTAGAGCGGGTAGAATCCAATAGACCCAAGAATGTAGATTGGCCATACAGTCCAAGATAGGATGGGTGGAATCCAACATGTCCAAGTTAAAGCATGCTAGCCTCATATATATTTTCATGGGAACACATTCCCAACCAGGATTACGGATTAGCCATACAGCTCAAGGAGAGTGGATGGGATCTTATAGACCAAGGGATTATATATATATATATATATATATATATTTGATTGATATTGATTATCTTAGTCATGTTTAAAATACCACATCGCACATATTTTAATTTTGAAGATTACAATGGATTACCATAATCGATGTATAGAATCATTTGCTATATGTATTTTATTGTGTGATCTATTCAATGAGTATTTTCCTAAATACTCACCCCTCATTTCTCCATTTTACGTTAGTGTAATCGAGCGTAGTATAGCATAGCTTAAGCGAGTTTCAGTAGTTTCTTAGGTACTCGACTCAGATATGTGCATTACGGTCCACTGAACAAAAATAAAATTGTATTTATGATTTTGTGTATTTGGCTTGGCCAACAACTCATTGAAAAGGATATTTTGAAAAATATTTGTAATATTGTTTATTTTATAAAAATCTTCTATGTTATATTATTTTGAAAATAAGTTTGAAAATAGGTACTAATACTTTGCGGGTCCTAAGAATGCATTCTAAGTGATAGGATGTATTTCTGTGATTCGCAGCAATTGTCACGTGGTCGACTAGGGTTGGGGTGTGACATTAAATTATATTTTTGAAGCTATTAAGCAAGCCCAATTGCTGTTTCAGTTTAGCCTGACCATACTTTAGTATTTTATCCATATTTTTTGATGAAAATTTTAGATTTACCTGATTCAAGTGACAGTTGAAAGATGAGTTAATTATCTACAACTTTCATATTTATCATGAAAGTTGAATCATTGATTTTTGAGGTCATCCATGATGTTTTTATGACGGCTAAAATTTTTTAACTTCATTTATCAAAATTTTTAACTTAATTGTCAAATATTACAACTACTTACTTTGATATTTAGCTCTCATGTTTACCTATAAATAAGAGGCCTATTTTGTGTTTTGAAAAAATAATAGAATTAATTTGTAATACATTTTCATAATAAAATTTCATTATCTCATCTCTATGTTTTTCTAAAGTACTAATTAAGGTTATGAGGTTAATATTAAGGATATATAGTATGTTTTTCAAATCCCATCTTTATTTTTAATATTTAAATTCTTTTTATTAATTGTATATTCATGTTTTAAAAAATATATTTGAACATTTAAACTCTTTGATTTTTTTGTAAATACTTCGCACATTGAATGCTTGAAAATATATTCTTTAATTTATTGTAAACATATAACACAAAGTATACTTTGAATTTTTAAATTGTCTTAAACACTTTTCTTAAATGATTTTATCAATTGATTTAAAGATATGTTTTTAATAAAATATTAATTTTTTGAAGAAAATACATTTTGAGTGCATAAAAATGGATTTTATTTTCTTATTGAGATAACTATTTAGTTAATCTCAATTGAGTTAAAATAAGGAATCTAGTTTACTAACCATCATCCTAAAATATCAATTTTCCAAGTCTTAGTGTTTTAATTTGTATTTAATCTTTATTTGATATTTTTTCTTTAAAATTAATCTATTATTTATTCTACCTTTATTATTGAACTTTTCCTATTGGACCTTGACTTAAACATAATCTATTTGGACTATTAAAAAAAACACTCTTTGTAGATATGACACTTAAACTCACAGGACCATACTATAACAAGACTACTATACTTGAGTACAATAATCTAATTGAGATCAAGTTTTTGACGTCATTGTCAGGAAGTATAATTAATTAAGATAAAATTAAATTTATGGAAGGTTAAGCCTCCTATAACTTTTATTTTTACTTATTTAGTTTTCTTACACTTTTACTTTATCATAATTCGAAAATTTATAATTAATGTTTAAACTAGATTCATTATTTACTTTTCTTACACTTTACTTTATCGCAATTCAAAAATTTATAATTAATGTTTAAACTAGATTCATTATTACAATTTAATCTTTTATAAGTTTTCTCAAATATTATGCTAGAATTAATCCTTTTCTAATACAATTAAAATCAACTCCTGAATTTATTAAACCTCCCATATATAAAAATAATAACATAGTCTCATATGCTCAAACCAATAATGATAGTAAAATTGACCCTAATAAAATAGAAATAATACAAAAAGGAACTAAATAAAATGTTAGTTGGAAAAATGTCCCTATAAGAAATTAGTATTTTAAACTTACTGTACCAAAATATGAAGAATGTTAAAAATATATTAATAGAATGTACTCAAAAGATACTATTTATAAATGGAATATTGCTGGTAAACTCGAATATGAAATTATGAATTTACTTTAGGAAATAAGAATGGACATTATGGCTTATAAGTCTCATCAAGCCATTAGTTAATCAACAAAATATATTAAATCATATTGAAAAAAATTAAAATATAAGAAGAGAAAAGACTTAAAACTATACATGAAAAACAAAATGATATAGAAGTTCTTATTTATACAATAGAGAATCCTCAAAAAAGAATTACAAACTTCAAAAATAATTTTAAAAAACCTCAGATGCCCAACTTTAGGAGACTTTAGATGGTTTAAAAGTCTCCTAAAGTTACTCGCTTATTTAAAGGCCAGATTGTAAAGCTTGTTTCTTAAATGAAAGATTTGAGTGTAAGTGTGCTTATTTTACACACTTACACTTTTAATTAATGTTTTGGATCTAAGTGTAATCCAAAACTATTGAGTTATAAAGTGTAAGTATGTAAAATAAAAGAGTCCTATATTAAAAAGTTACAAGACAAATGAGTAATATATAAATGGAATGGATTTATAAACTCAATACCTTAAGATTTTGAGTTAGAAGTAATATCCAAGTCTATAAATGTGTTCACTCATTTAATCTATGTATGTTCTTATTCATTCATTTAATCTATTATGTTCTCCCTGAATTTTAGGTGGGCTTCCTTGATCCTAACAAGTGATATTAAAACTAAGGTTTACAATGACAAGTACTTTATCTTTTGTGCAATTTAATGTGGAGAAGTTTAATAGTCAAAATCAAACTTTAAGTTATCACAAAGAAGGGTTAAAAATCTTCTGATGCAGCAGGGATTATCAAAGGGCTTGTTGAGGAAGGAGATCAAGTCAGATAAAATTACAAATAACAATTGGGAGACGTGAAGAAAAAGATTATTAGTATTATTCATAATTGCCTTATGAATGATATCAGAGCCAAGGTTTACAATGGAAAGTACTTCATCTTTTGAGCGATTTGATGTAAAGAAGTTTAATGTTTAAAATCAAAACTTTGAGTTAGCATAGAGAAGGGTTAAGGATCTTATGGTGTAGCAGAGACTATCAAAGGTCTTGTTGGGGAAGAAGACCAAGTCGGATAAAATTATAAATAACAATTAGGAGATGATGAAGGAAAAGGTAATTAATATTATTCATAGTTGCCTTACGAGTGAAGTTATATCCCACGTTATGGAGAAGACAAATGCAAAAACTCTTTGGAAGAAATTATTATCGCGATACATGTCGAATTCTTTTATGAACAAGTTATATATAAAATAGAAACTGTATAAAGTGAAGATGGCAAAGGGTTCAGACTGAAGTAATTATATTGATCAGTTCAATCAGTTGATTGGAGATTTACTTAGGATTGATGTGAAGTTATTAGCAAAAGATAAATCTCTTATTTTTCTTTTATCACTTTCAAATTCTTACGACTACATGATAACTAATCTACTTTAGGAAAAAAAACACTCTAAAACTAGAATATGCTATTAATGCTCTTTTGGAGTATAATCAAATAAAATAGCACACCAATAATGAACTTCAGGGTGAATGGTTGATAGCAAAAGGTAACCAAGAAGATGGTGGGAAGAAGAATAAAGATCAAACTGGAATAAAAAAGAGATTAAAGGCAAAGAAGAAAGTAAAATACTTTAAATCTAATAAGAAATGGCATATGAAACAAGATTGTCCAGTGTATAAAAAATGGTATCAAAGTCAATAATTCAAAAAGACGAGAGTATAGAGATGGATATATATGTTCCAATGATTACTGTTACCATAAAGAATGATGAAAAGATATAAACTCTTAAAGAGGTTTAAAGAAAGTTGATTAGTCCAAGATAGAGTAATAAGGTTATTGAGATATCAAATATGAGTGTGTAAACTGAAAGAGTCCTATGTAAAATAAATAAATAATATATAAATAAAATGAATCTATAAACCCAATATCTTAAAATTTTAAATTAAAAATAATATCTAAATTTATAAATATAATTCCTTATTTGATCTATATATATTATCCCCGAATTATGGATAGGCTTCCACAGTCCTACCAGGCACCATTGTCTTACCCAATCAATTAAGCTGTACTTTTATTTTTTAAAATAGAAACAATATACAGTCAAAAATTTAACTCCTCTGTTGCCTCTCTCTTGTCCATAAACTAATAAACAAAACTTCATGTGTCATTCTCCCTTGAATTTTCCTAATTAATTACAAATTCACACCCTGACATAGGGCAAAAGAAAGAAGAGAATGGAGAAGATTACCGAATAATGGGGCAAGTCTATAAGGACATTTATCATCCAATGCAATCCTTTCTTTTGAATTCTTGTCCAACCAAAAAACCAAGTCTCTCCCCATAAGCTGAAATCGTGTAGGTAACTTTTGGTCCAAACCTTCAACCCAAGAAACTGGGTACCAATAATCCGATCAAGAAAACTTAGAATCCGTACTCAGTTGACCAAACTCCTCATCAACGAATTTACTCTCATCTTTCTCATCTTTCTTTAAAATTCTTTGATTTGATTGCTCTTGATCTGAGGTTACAAGCTTAGATGGAGGAGTTGCCACACGTAAAAGAAAGAGACCATTGATTCTCTTTTGAGGGAAGTGTTATTTTAGCTCGTTGTACACAAGAATCGAAGGATTTTTCTTGTTCATAAGTGATGTTGGGAGCAGTAGAAAGAAGTAACGCCATGTATTAGCTTTGAATTAAACTAATTATAGCCTTAGTTTATGCAAGTTCGTCCATTCCATTTTATTTGAAAACTCGAGGATGGCTTGGTGATAAAAATTTAGTGTGATAATTATTTAATATTTATCCTGAGTTTTGAGTTATCAAAATTTTTTTATTGAAATACTTAAAAAATCATATTGTAAATTTTATTTAAATTATCTTTTCCAATGTAATAGCTACTAAATATTTGTTTCTGATTAAATAAATTATTAGACTCTATAATTTTGGGATTTTTCTTTATATAAAAGTTTTCTTTGTATAGAATTACTATTATTTTTCGTATTTAAAAACGTATCTCTGTATATATTTTTGAAAGTTTTGGGAATGACAGACAAATTTGAATCTCCAATACTTTTTAGATTTTTTTTCATGGTATCAAAGCTATGGCTAATGATGGAAAAGAAACTATTGTGCCATCAGCTTCTCCGAAGGGACCTTCAAACCCTTATACGTTGAAGTCAAATGATAATCCAGGTAATATCATTACGCAAGTTTAGTTGAAAGAAGAAAACTATGATGAATGGGTACAAGCAATTCAGACTGCTCTACGAGCCAAGAAGAAGTATAGATTCATTGATGGAAATGTTACACAGCTAGAAGAAGATTCTACGGATATTGAAGACTGGTGAACTGTTATTTTAATGCTTGTTTCTTGGATTTTTAATACCATTGAACCCACGCTTCATTTAACCATTTCTCAAATAGAGAACGTGAAAGACTTGTGGGAGGATATTAAGTAACGATTTTCTATTGGAAACGGACCGAGAGTGTAGTAATTGAAATCAAATCTTGCGAACTACAAGCAAGATGGGCAAGCTATAATAACCTATTATGGTCGACTCAAGATGATTTGGGATGAGTTGAATAACTATGATTAGATGCCGGTGTGTAAATGTGGTGGATCCAGATGTAATCTTACTGCAGAATTAGAAAAGAAACGTGAAAAAGAGAAAGTTCATCAATTTTTGATGGGCTTAGATGATGAAGGGTATAAAACAGTACGTTCCAATCTACTGAGTACAGAACCTTTGCCAAATCTAAATGA
This sequence comes from Trichilia minutiflora, assembly GCA_035590515.1. NCBI lineage: Eukaryota > Viridiplantae > Streptophyta > Magnoliopsida > Sapindales > Meliaceae > Trichilia > Trichilia minutiflora. The sequence goes on along the minus strand of JAVXUL010011202.1, from coordinate 1,793 downwards.
GGTATACTCTACGATTGTTCAGCAGAAGCGTGTAAGGTCCATTGTAAAATCCATCTCTTAGGGTTATGGGCATTATAGTGAAACCCTTATGAGATTCTCTACTTGATATTTCATGTAAATTACGCGTTAGAGGGTGTAATAACTTGAATTTATTTTTGGATGAAGGTATGTGGTATAGAATATGAGTTCATGAGAAAGAACCAGATTTTTGACCCTAAAATCATCTCTAATTGAGAAAAAGTTCTAGTCATTTTTGTAAAGCTCGGAGAGAGCTTTCCATTGATATATTATGGGTTGGGTTCCGAGCGGATATCAGAATCCAAAGTTATGGCCATTTGAAGTAACAGTCCTCAGATGAAGGAATAGAGGCAAAAGTATCAATACCTGTGGAGAAAGGTATCGATACATTATTGGGTAAGGTCAAAGGTATCGATACCTTTAAAAAAGGGTATCGACACCTTTCAAAGTAGAGAGCCAAACCTAGGGTATTGATACCTTGAAAGTATGATGAATAATAATAGGTCAAACGTATCAATACCCTATAAGCATGATGAATAGCAACAATGTGAAATGTATCGATACCTTGACTAGGGTATCAACACCTTTGTGATGGAGGAATGCATAATTACGATGAAACGGATCGATACGTTGGGGGAAGATATTGACACCTTACAAGCATAGTGAACAGTGAATAGCCAAAGGTTGCGATACATTTTTGAAAGATATCAACACCTTTGGACATATCATAGCCTATTTACGCTGAGCAGGGGATCGTCTTCCCTATTTCTTATTTTTACTTTCTCTCTCTCTATTTTTGACAGAAATCGTTTCTCTCAACTGTGTAAAACTGATCTCAGCCATTTCTCCACCAAACTCTGTCATTTTGGTTCCTATAAACTCAGAACTAACACCAGAACACAGAAAACTCCTTTGATCAGAGTTCTACTCGTTAGATCGTGAGGAATCACGAAGGAATGGTTACAATGAACAGTAGCTAAAAAGAGAGATTCGAGCTAAAAAGGGATTCTAAGCTCACCTACGAGTTTAGGTAAACTTGTTCTTCAGTCTATCTCTCTAATTTAGCTATTATTTCACGTAGATCTAGGAATATATAGCTAGGATCACTGTTTATGAAATCCTAAAAATTGGAGATTTTCTAATTTATCATCGGTATTGATAAATTAGAGGGTTTTGATAGCTAATGGTATTGAAATCGATGAGAAATATTTATAGGTAGAGCGAAATTAGTGAGAGTAGTATGTTAGAGAGAGAGAGAAGAGAGAGAGAGAGAGAAGAGTGTGAGAGTAGCATGAGCATGCATTGTATTATGCACACACATTGTGATAGATTATTAAATATGTGTTTGTATGTGTATTCAGGTGTGACAACCAAGACGAGAAGATCTCTGTCGCGAGGAGGATGCCCAGAGGGTGGTTTCTCACCTTGGTACGGTGAGTGGACACATTCCTTTTTCTTCGCCTCATTTTATGTTATTTTTGAATAACCATAAAATTTGTTCACACGAAACCTATTGTGTAAAATTTACCCGCAAGTGTACCGTGTCAAGTTATAATCCTAGGTAAGTAGGGTATCGTTTCCACAGGGAATACGTAATTCTATTAATGCCTAAAATAGAACCAACACTAAGTTTTATCTATAAAACCAACCTAGAAAAAATCTATCTAAATTAATCAAGAATTAAATAATGATAAACTAAATTTAACAATAAAAACACACTCAAGCAACCTGGAAAAATCAATGAATATAAGCCTAGAGAATTGATTCATCTATCG